>PVHY01010286.1:0-52556 GCA_004024945.1 Uropsilus gracilis | reverse complement strand
TCTATCTATCTATCTATCTATCTATCTATCTATCTATCTATCTATCTATCTATCTATCTATCTATCTATCTATCTATCTATCTATCTATCTATCTATCTATCATCTATCTTTTCTTACATTCTTGTGTACCCCAAATTTCTCCCATCACCATGTCATCCATGAACCATCATCCTGTTCACTTGTGTTCATCTCTCTTAAATTACAAATCTTAAGCTTCAGACCTGCACTAGCACAGGCCCTTTCACAGTCCTGGAGTGGTCCCTAGAGAGTATTCACATTCTAGATTTTTAAAAATTTGCATGAGAACATTTTAACAATAGATTAAGACTCACTATCTCTACCCCCATGTGTCATCCATCAAACGTCATTTCATGTTGGATGGCATAGATATGGCTACAGGGATTTGGAGATCTGACAGAGAGGCCTCATTTAGTTTGAACTTGTATTCAATGACTTGTATTTATGTGTTTGCCATTCCCTCTATGAATTCAGCTAATGCTAGTTTCCTGGTGTTGGAGAGACTTATAGGGACATTCCTATTGCCCACCCTACCAATTCATCCTTCATGAGTCACAAGCATCAAATCTGAGGTAATCTTAAATCATAGTATCATCTAGAAACTGTAGACATAAGGAACCAAAGGTGGTCTATGGAAGTTCTTTTAAATCTTCAAATGTTGGATGTAAAAAAAACAGCTCATCAATTTTCCAAATTTGAAATAATCCTAGAATTTTTTATGGTATCATTAAAGATCCTGGAAGCTAAAAAAATAACAGTTGTCATTATTTGAAAAGGTGATCAAAAATAGTAAAGACTAGAAGTATAAACAAAATATGGTGTTTTTGAGTGAGGCAATTAACTATTAAAATACTATGCAAAATTTGGGGGTTTAAAATTTTTTTACTGTATTTCTCTAATGTTTAAAATTCTCATTTATGTTGATTTTTTTCTCATTCAAAAAAAAATCTCACTTGTATCTAATTTTTTTTTTTTTTTACCACAAAGAGGATTCAGGTATATCAACTCTGAGAAAATCTAGATCTGCTCTTGTCTACCTGGTTGAGTTCTTCATTCGCTGAGTTAAGGGTCACATCTTGTGTAATATCCAAGAGCTTGATACTCTAAGATCAACTCAATTTCACTGAACAACACTAAGCTGCATCATAAAAGTTCTCCTCTATGTAGGCCATCTACCTTATAACAAGCCCAGTTCTCATAAGTTGGCACTCAGTTCTCTGTTCACCTTATTTGTCAAAAATACTGTGAAATATTTTTTGTTTGTTTGAATCTTGCAACTTCAGGGAGAAGCTGAAAAATGTCACATGGGAGGATTTTACATAGACATCATCTGCAACTGGAGCCTCTCAGTGACCTCTTTGTTCTGAGTTGGAACATGTCTAGACATCTCTAAAATTGTCCTAACACTCAGAATGTTTCATAGAAAGACATGTGTTCTGATTGTCTAGATTAGTTCTTATTTTGAACTGTGGTATTCTTTCCATATATACAATGTTTTTCTTTTCTTGTCACCCTGACAAAAAAATGAGGACTAGAAACAAACATATGTTAATCCCATATTGGACTTTGAAAAGGATTATTTCAGAGACTGATATGAATCCTGGTTAAATCGTCCTGACCAGAAAAAAAGGGAGCAGTGCATGTTTATGACAGATTAGATTTATGTTTATGATACTTTTAACTTTATAAATTCAGGATTCTAGATGCCTGGTTGGAGGCAGTGGGACGGGGCGGGGGTGGAGGGAGGTGTTGAAGTTTGCCAAAACTGGAGGAAGTGTCTGAGGAAGCTTCATCCCTCTTCCTAAGAACTGCTTTGTTGTATTTGTTGCAGTAGTAGTCAGTAGTTACCTGGGACAGAGACCATAATCTTTGCTAAACATTGACTCTCATTGGAGCCTAGCAGTTCAGTGGTCCTATATTTTTCTGGCATGTCAGCCAGGGTTAAGAGTAAAGAGAGATAAGCAACATTATGAGCTTCCCATTCAGGGTCACCTTCAGTGCCAAGGAACGGATGATATATCACAGGCGTACCCCTTGGCTGTCCCCCAATTGTCCTTTGCCTTTGACACACTCCCTCTAAGTCATGAAGCTTTCAATGGTTCTGCTACGGTCTCTCCCCCTTTCTTTCATAAAAGCAGTGGAAATTTGTATACAAATTGGCTTTTGTCTCCCTATAGACTAATCAAACTTCTAATATTTCTTCAAAGTTATTAGCATGTGTTTTGATATTCCTTTTGTTTCCAGTGCTTGTTTGCTAAGTCATTATTCATTTACTCACTCCTGCTGAAAGCCTTTATTGAGTACCTACTGTGTGCCAGACTCTGTTACAGATATTCAGGATGCAAAGATGGACCAGAGTGGTAAAATAAATTCTTGCCTGTCTTATGATGTAGGGACCTCCTGGATGTACTTGCTTTTTTTCCTGTAGTCCTTGTAGTCTTCAAAAAAAAAACACTCACAATAGTATACATAAATTATTGCTTAATGATTAATGGTAGATCATTACTTGACTCTGTTCCTAGTAACTTCTTTGTTTTAGTTGTTTGTCTCAGCAGTCCACTGACTATAAAACAGAACAGTGGTTGCCCTACAGTCAGTCTGGTCAGACTCACTTAGTGGCACATGCATGGTGAGAAGAGCTCCAAGTTTACTCCTTCCTTGCCTTATAGTACTATGCTCACTGCCTCTAGGCAGAATTTGTCATAGATTTTCTTAATGACATAAGAAGTAGAAACTGTCATTCTGCAATCTGTCCAAAATGTCTTCTCTTTTCCCATAAGTAGGATAATTCATCCCTTACAGCCTATGTAAGGGAAGGGCAGTGTCCTTCAAGGACACATCAACCTTAAGGTCTTCAGGAAACTTCTGACACTATTGCCTCAGTAAATCTCATCTTCAAAATTAACTGCCATGGAGAATCCCCATTTCACTGTTGAGTGAGAACTCCACGAACTCACTACCACTGACTAGTAGCACTTTTTGCTGGTGGAGGAAGCAAGCAATTTTTGTAAACTTTTGCAACTCCACTTTAAGATGTTTTTACATAATAACAACTCTGGTAGTGGGAAATATTTTTGCAATAGATAACATCATATAAGTGCTGTCAGGTGAGGCCACAATGTAGTTCTTCCAGCATAACATATACAAACTTAGTCAAAAATATGCTGTCATTGGTGCAATGGTTTGTACAATTGGTTTGCATTCGCTGGTGCAACATGTGTTAGAGCTAATCACCTTTTAAATAGTCTCCAAAAATATTACGTTATGACTTGGCTTTGAATCAAAATTTTAGTGTGTATAGCCAAGGGCATATTGTTAAGGCATAAATTTGGTATTTGAAAAGCAAACACTCATGGTTGAAGAATGAATACTATTGCATCTTTACTTGCAAAAGAAAGTCAGGCTTTAAGGAAATCAGTGAAAATTCCTGTCCTAAAGTAGACAATGCGGAAGAAATTTACAAATCCCTCAATTTAGATGAAAAATTCCCAATGCAAGGTGGGTATAAGAGTTATTGTGCCTTTTGTGACTCAAGATATGATATCACAATTTTATTGAAAGTGGATTTTCAAAATTGTATGTGCTAGTTGTAGATAAATCAGTGATGCCTATGTTTGATGATATATTATATTTTATGAAATTCAGTAATAAGATGTAAAGAGCGATAAAGAAAAAGTAGAAAGTCTGTAGGAAGCACTAGTGTGGAGGACATGGGGCATGACTGGGTTAACTGGGGCAGTAAATAAATCATCTTTGATGTGACCCAAGAGTAGTAAGGGATGACATGGTTCTAGGAAATGAGTCATGAAAAAGGAAATCCAGGTAAGAGAATGCCAAATACAGAATTAAAGTAAGATTATATTTAGAATGTTCAAGGGCCAGAAGAAAAAGTTCCTGGGTATGACTTATAGAAAACTTAGTAGTGATGTAGAAAGGATGCAGATCACATGGGATCCAAAAAGTCATGGCAAATGTTTTTGATTTTACCCCAAGTGGCATGGGAAGCTATCCAAGATGGAGAAAGAAGATGTGGCATATATTCACAATGGAATAGTACTCAGATACGTAAATGATGTAATCTTGCCATTTGTGACAATATGGATAGAACTGGAAGGGATAATGATAAACAAAATTAGTTATAAGTATAGAGACAAATACTAGATGATTTCACATGTGGAATATAAAGAACCAAAGCAAAGAATCAGAAAAAAAAACTACACCATAACAAACCCTAGAAATGTAACCTTAGAACTGAAGCCCCACAAGGGTAGGGTGAGGAACAATGGAAGGAAAGAGTTCAATGAACTGTGGTAAAAGATTGCTGATGCTTTGGTGGTGAGTGCTGTGACCTACACCTAAAGAGGAACGAACGTATCCCCTAAATTATAGACAGTTATAAAACCAATCTTAACAATAAATGATACATTAAAAAATCCCAAAGGTAGAAAGGAAAAATAATTTTGGATGAAAGTAGTATTATTGCATACATATCTGAAAAGATGAGTCTGTCTTTGAAAACTGGCCATAGGAAGGGTAGAGGAAGGATTAAATATTAGAAGGAATTCTAGAAAAAATAGGTGGCAAAGTTCTCATATAAAACTCAAATCAACAGTTGTGTATCAAAAGTAGCAAACACTAGTCATTGGGTCAAGAGAGAATGTGGATTTTCTTCTTTAGATGTTTTTTTTTCTTTTAAAAATACTTTAGTGAAGCACCATTGTTCTACCATTGTTCATATTTTCTGAAGGTAGTATCACCCCCTACCAAGGTCAGTTACTGTGGTTCACCCATCAACAAAACCTCCATAGTCTTCCACCATAGTCCATTATGGTCTCCTTTCACTTTGTTTTTATCCTTTCTCTTAATTCCTTGGTTCTATGGTCAGTTTTCAAGAGTCGGTTTTAAAGATGGTCTTTGACACATCAGTTTCTCTACATCCCAGGCATGAGTGACACCATCAGTATTTGTCTTTCTCCTTCTGTCTTATTTCACTTAGCATGATCCCTGCCTGTCCCATCCATGTTGCCACAAATGGCATGAAGTAATCTTTTGTTTCTAAGTAGTATTCCATTGTACACGGAAACAATGTGGGAGGTATTAGGGTGGAAGTGCATGATATCAGCTATGCCATTTTCCAGGACAAAGCAGGTAGAGGCAGAGTAACTGCAGGAATTCTCTCTCCTATTTCTTGAGCTCTTTTCATTAGAGATATGAAAGGGGTTTGAAAGACCCCTGTGCTCCCACTGTTCTTCAATTGAGATGCTATCTCTTTTCTCAGATACATATTTCAAGCAGCTGGCCCCCTCCTGCTTCAACTCCTCTCTTCAAGGCTGTACAATGCTATGCCCTGTGCACAGAAGTACCATGTGGCTGTCTCACATTTTATTCCATTTATCTTCAGCTCTTAACCCTGGCAATAAATGTTTCATTTACATGGCAAGTGAGTTCTAAAGAAACAAAATTTTATAGTTTATCAGGTGGCAAAGAGTCACATTTTCATTAGACTTTATAGCTTTCTTTTATGTAGAACCATGGTCCCTGGGCTTCTCAAAATTGCTGAATGTGTTCCCCTTTTGGATAGTTCAAACATATTTAAGCAGTCAGAACAGTTATTTTAAAAAGTACAAAGTGGTTTCCTTGCAGACATTCTTTGTGCAAATTGCCGTATGGCTTTTATCTTCAAATCCTCTGCTGAGATCAAAGTTGAGTTTTAAAATGTACTGAGCTATGGAATGTTCAACCTGTCCACCTTCTCCCTTTTGCCAGACGTATTGCTTTTCTTGACATTTTCTCTTCTTTCTTCATCCTCCTTTTCCTGCCCTTCTACCTTTGTCTGGAAACAGAAAACTGTATTTAGACGGAGGGCATCTGTGAAATGTGCAGAGAAAGGAGCACAGGCATCTCAGTACATAATGAGAATGTATTTGTGTATCTCTAGATATAATGTTTATATAATATGAGAAAATACATACACATTTATTATCTAATAATAACACTAAATATAAACTATAACTTCATCATTGAAGTTTCATTCAGAAGTAAGCATATGTGTATTCTCATTCTATATGCACAGAGAATATATATATGTATATATAGACAGAATTTATAAAGTGGGTATAGATGTTCACACATCTAATAATATATACACTCCCATTGTACATAATGAGAGTTGTATATGAGCATGCATATATAGATTCTCTGTCTCTTTGAATGAGGTTTTAATACCAGCTCAACTTAATCATAACTTGGATTGAGAATCCAGGGTTCATGTTCTTTGTGTGGGTGGTATAGTGAAAACTTTGGATAACTATCTTATATACAGTCAATGTACTCATTTTATAATTTTAAATTGCCTGCGATTCCCCACTTCCCTTCCAAAGTTTAATCCACAGCAGAAAGTTCAGTGAGAAGACTAGCCCAGTCCTCCTCTTACAGCACCAGAGTCCTGATGGCTCCCTCTAAGCCAAGAGAATGTGTGACTTGGCATAAAACAGATGCCTCTTTCCAGCTAAACCGTCCTCAAAATGTACTGCCAAACAAGATCATCAAGTGCTTTCATCACTACTCCAGGCACAGAGGGAAGTGCGGGGTCCAGGTTATGTGCTGAGAGATTACTCAGCTCTAAGCTCAGCTCTGAGGGCATGGGGCAGGGCTGACCTTAGGCCAACTTAGAGAACACTAGAGGATTCCTTGTTCTGAGCCTGAAGTTACCTGTTCCTCTCTACATTCCTCTCGTTCCCCTGTCTTCCTGCTCTTTGCCCTACCATCTTTCAGCAGATTCTTTCTAGTATGAAAAATCTACCTGTCTTGATAAGAACTTTTTCCAATCTGCCATGTCCCATCCCCACCTCCTCATTTCAGTTTCTCTGTCCTGTGCCCCATCCTTCATGTCAGTGATCTTCATTCAGAGACAAATGTGCTCTATCCTGGTATCACAATGCCTATTAATGCACCCAGTGTGTTACTCTACTTGGCAAGATATTTGTATTTTAGCAGTGACTTTCTCTAGAAAACAAACAAAATCAGTTTTCTATTTCAATTCCCCTGAGCAATACAACATTCTCCTGCTATTCGAATGGTGGTTAAAAACATAAAGCAACTGTAGATTTGATTGACCTCCTCACCACCTCTCAACTGTATGATCTTGGGCAACTTTAGCATTCATTTATTTATGCAACAATACAAAGAATCTTTGAGCATGGACTACTTGTGAGTCTTTGTTGAGAGTCACAAAATACAGCCCTGCTCTTGTAGATCTTACATGCAATAGAAGGGGCAATTAAGCAAAAAGTCATAAGCTTTTTAAAGTTATTTATGTTTTTGCTTCTGTAGGGATTAAAGTGAATATTTTCATTCTAACATTATTGTAGGCATCAAAAAAGAACACAAAACTTTACATCAGGCAAATATCCAAATGTGTTAAGTAAAAGCATTTGTTTGTAACAACAGTGACTACTGTTGTTCAGTGAGAGGAGTGATACCATTAGATGAACCTTCAAGGACTTCTAGATGTTGCTTTGTGTGTCCAGAAGCTTTGCCGTGTCTCCTCTTCCTATGTCAGTCTAGCTCAACATTTGCCATGACTGAGTTTAGCCCCCCATCCTTTTCTAGCAAATCTGTTTGTTCATGAGGTGAGCACATGACTCAAAAGAACCAATCTGACTCCTCTGCTAGACCTAGAGCAGAAGCTCTTTCTTATTTTGGCAAATCTAAGCTGGAGCTATTTAGCAATGTGCCAGGAAAAGAAGGCTTCTCTGTTGGAGAGAATGAGGTCAACTTGCAAAGAAAAGCAGAAGCAAGCGGCAGAGATGCTATTAATAATAATATAATTCTATGTCAAGAATATGTTTAATTCTCTCAGCAAATCTTCAAAGAGCTACTATTGCAACCTGCATTTTTAAGGTGGAGAAACTGGTACAGGAAGGTGAAGAAACTTCCTGAAGTCACACAGTTAATAAGTACTAGCATGAGAAGCTGCTGAATCAGGCATGCTGACTCCATAATCCATACAGTTTAGACACTATCTCTCTTTTCTTTGGCTGCTTAGAGTCTGGAATTGTAATATCTCAGGTCCAGGGTATCTTATCCCTTCCTTTGATTCTATCAGTGACAAAAAATCCTCCTCAGGTACTTGAGATTATCTGTATCTCCACTTGTCTCATCTATATCCATCTCTCTTTATTCATGTGTTTTTATTCCTGAATTTGGATTGAGTTGAGTTTCTGTTATCTGCAACTTAAAGAGGCAGTACCTGAAAACTGATTCAGAACATTCTGAAATGTGTGTATAGTTTGGAAGAAAACCCCTAGGCTGATTCTAGACTGCTCCACCAATCTCTGTAAAATTTATTACTGTAAAATTATTTCTATGTGTAGTTTTTTTTCTGATAGAGTCAGTACTTAAAGATAAGTGTGGGTAATTGGAATTCATTGGAGGTGGCTTCCAAGTTGACGCTGACCCTCATGGTGCTCTTACCTTGGACTGATTGAGCTCCACACATAGAAACTACCTTGGGATTGAAGATCTGCAAAGGATTTTACTATATTGGCAGTTATTAGGCATTATAGAACATTGTTTAAAAAGTTATATTAATATAAATTGGTATATTAATATATTTTGTCATATTAATATAAAATGTGAAAATAAATTGCTACTTATATGATTACTACTTATTACTACATATATGATTCATGATCAAGTTTATCCATTGTCCAATAATATTTATTTTCAAATTATGTTAACTTAAGAATTCAAATGTATTTATGAGAAACTTCTATGAAGCTTTTAGTTTCATGTTTGAGTTGTCCAAAACCCTTATTTCCAAGGAGTTACCTTTACTTCCAAATGAGGCACATAGAGAACATTAAGACTTTCTAATTAATGTGGTATATAAATTTGTTCAGCATTCTTCAGAGATTGTGTTGGAAACTAGTCCTGCATAATTAGATGGATTTTTGTCCCTTTTGGAATAATAACTTGCTGGCTTATGTAACTATGCCAGTTGAATTGCATATCTATGTATAAGTCTTAAAGGTCATGGTTACTTTCAATATCCTGTATGTAATACAGATGTGTTCCCAATATAGTATGCCATTATTAAGGTTGCAATTTTAGTTCTCGGTCATGGAAGAGACTCTTGGTATGCTTTACTGCAAAGGGACCTCAGTTTTGTCAATGTAGGATTATAACAAGGGAGAACTATAAAACCCATACCCGCCATTTAGAGACTCAAACCAATGGAACTCTGGGGAAATTTGGCTGCTTTTATGGGGATTATCCAATCCCCATATATGTTTGCCATATTATTGGAGAGCAACACAGTTAGATTCCATTTGGTATGGAAGTGAAAGTGCTTGGAATAAAGGAATATTCCTGAATTCATGTAAGGATGGTGACCCCACATCTCTGAAGCCATGCAACCATTGGACTTTGCCCATGATCTGCAATTCCAGGACCCATGAAGAGCAGAGTGCATTTTCTTCCTCTTGGATCACCTACAGAAAGACAGAAACTTATTCTAGTGCTAGGGAAGGAGTGGTAGTGAATCAAAGATTTCAGCTGAGAGAGAGAGCTAGATGTGTGAAAACCCTCTTAGGATGAGAACAGATCTGTATTTCCTTTTATTTTTATTATTTTTTTATTATAAAATTTGTTCTGGTAGACAATTTAGGCCATAGACATGTACATAAAAATTCCATAAAAGGGATCAGTATGTGGAGGGGGGTAAGAAGGGGTGGAAATGAGAGGGAGTTGTCAGGGAGGGAAGGTGGTGGGTGATCTCCAGGGAATACAAAGATGTGAAACACATATATAAAAAAAATATTAAGGGAAAAAAAGGAATCAGTACAATTTCTGTGCTGGGGAGAAGCAGCTCTCCTGCCTGCCTGGCACAATGCAGATGGCTCTCTTTTTCTTTCTCCATTCCCTAATAGCCCTGTCCCTTTTTCTTCTTTTTTTAAAAATATTGATTTAACTTTTTTAAAATTTGCATATATATGTATATGTATATTTATATTACATTATCACATTATTGTGTACCCTGGGGCTTTCCCCCATTACTAACACTTGTTAACCATCCTGATCTTTTGTGCTCTTCACCTCCCCCGCCTTCTTCCCCCTCCTCCTCTCTTGCTCCATGGTTCAGTCCCATTGGTTGTTTTCATTCTTTCTTATTCGTTTGTTTGTTTTTCCCTATATCCATCATATAAGTGAGACCATCCTGTACTTCTCTTTTTCTTTTTGACTTATTTCTACTAATATAACTTTTCTAGTTCCACCCATGTTGCTGCGAATGACATGTGTTTGTCCTCCTTGATTGATGTGTAGTATTCCATCATGTATAGGTACCACTTTTTTTTTTTAGCCAATCATCTGTTTTGGGGCATTTGGTTTGTTTCCAAATCTCGGCAATTGTAAACAGAGCTGCAATAAACATGCACATACAGGTGTCCTTTTGAATTAATGTTTTCATGTCCTCTGGGTAGATTCCTAGTGGATTGCTGGGTCAAATGGTAAGTCCATTTTCAATTGTTTGAGGGTCCTTCACACAGTCTTCCAGAGTGGCTGGACCAGTTTGCACTCCCACCAGCAGTGTAAGAGAGTTCCTTTTTCTCTACATCCATGCCAACATTTGTTGTTGTCTGTTTTATTTATACGAGCCATTCTTACTGGTGTAAGATGGTATCTCATTGTGGTTTTAATTTGCATTTCCCTGATTATTAATGATGTGGAACATTTTTTCATATGCCTATTAGCCATTTGTATTTCTTCTTTGGTGAAGTGTCTTGTTAGTTCTTCTCCCCAATTTTTGAGTGGGTTTTTTGCTTTGTTTTTGTTGAGATGTAAGAGCTCTTTGTGGATCTTTGTTATCAGACCCCAGACCTGTATTTCTTGAATGGTAAAAAGTAATGGAAGAATGTTGCTTGCCAAGACTCATGAGTTCCTCAGTTTTAGTTGTGCATCAGAGGTGAATGAGTAAATTCCTCATCTAAATAGAATATGAAAGGCATTTCTTGCTATGATGAATTTCCAGGTAGAAAAATGGAAACTGTTCTATGCATGGGTACTATTTCCAGTGTCTGAAATGAATTGCCACTAAATGACTTGAATATTTAGAAAATAAAGTAGTCTTAGTTACAGAATCTCTGCCAATGTTCACAGTGATCTCAAAAGGCTTATTCATAGAGCATTTTCTAAGATGCACAAAATCATTCAATATTAGTGTTCTGAACAACAGAAAAAGAAGAAACAAAAATACAGCATTAGTCTTAAGATGGACAGATAGTGGGAAGGTTGCATTCATGTCTCAAAAGAATATAATATGAATTTTACTGGGGATAGTATCTATGGTATCATATGTCTGTATATCTCAATGCAAGCAGTATAAGAAAGAACATTACATTCTGGCACATTCAGAAATATATCACAGGCATATCTTTGCAATACACTATTTACAATAATATTCTTCAATATATAATTATGCCAAGAACAGTCCAAAGTATAAGTTTAATGGAGATGTAATGAAGTTATAATCCCTGATCTTTGCGACAAATATGCTATTGTTAATTCTTGCAATTCCCAAAGGTGTGAATTTTTAAAAATATATCATCCATATACATACATATTTAATGAAGTACCATTATTTTACATTCTTGTTAATATTTCCACAGTTTATGATTTCTTCTGTCAGATGTGGTCACTATAGTTCTTCCACCATCAAAGTACCCATATGTTATGGTCTTCCTAGCAAGCTCATACAAATATACAATAGATACTTCACCAAAGAGGAGTACCAGATGTCAAATAAGTATATAAAAAGGTTTCAAAGTCACATATAAATGTATATCAAAGCCATGATGAAAATCACCTCCTACAACAATATCAATAGTTAAAAGAAAAATTAGTGCTAAAACAACTCGGTGGGGGGGGAGTGGGGATAGGGGGAGGAATGATCATGGAGGGGAGAGCCCAGGGGATTACAAAGATGTGAAATATATATATATATATATAATTATTTTTAAAAATCAAAAGTATCAATCAAATCAAATGGAGAAACTAGACCTTTCACCTATTGATAATGGAAATCCAAAATGGTCCAGTTACTATGGAAAATAATTTGACATGTTTTTAATTCTAAGTAAACTTGTACTTACAACTTAGCAATTCTGTTCCTGGTCCTTTACCCTAGGAAAATAAAACTTCTGTTCACACAAGAACTGGTGAATATTAGAGAGACTTTATTTATCTTAGCCAAAAAAAAAAAAGAAGAAAACAAGATATTACCTTCAACATGTAAGTGTTTAAATAAGCTCCAGTATAGTCACCTAGTAGCACACTACTCCAAATACAAAGACTGGAGCTACTCATATACATAGCAGTTTAGGATCATATGATGCTTAGTGAGAAAGTTCAGTCTCAAAAGGTTACATACGGATTGATTCAACTGATAAAATAATATCAAGAGGGTGAAACTGCAAAAATGGAGAACACATATGGTTTCCAAAGGATTGAAAACCGTGTCTCTTGGACAGAGGGGTGAGAACATCTCTAGAAAACAGCAGCAGCAAATAGTTGCTTTATATCTTTGTAACAGCTCTATATCCCAGTAATAGTGGTGGTTGCACTCATCTACATATGGTATCATGTTGTATAGAACTGTGCACGCACACAAACAAGCATAAGAACTATTGAAAAAGATCTGTAGTGTGAATCAGCATCAATTTCTAGACTTCAGTAACAAACCAGTCATATAAGATGTCACCCTTGAGAGAAGCTAGGTAAACAAATGGAACTTGCGGTGCTATTTTATTATTTCTTTTGAGACTAAAATGATTTCAAAATAAAAAAGTAAAAAGGAAAAGGATTAGAGTCAGAGTGACAATGGAATTTGCAAGCAGTTTATCATACATTTGTAATTCAGTTATATTAATGTCGCTAGAAACAGCATCAATGACAAAAGTTGGCCCTAGGAATTCCTGTGGGAATGAGTTTGGTAGTAGGGAGTGAGAGAGTTTGCAAAAGTTTACTTCAGAATCAAACTTTGCTTGGAAGTTTTAAAGAAAGGAAGTTTTGAAGACAGGCAACAGACCCAAATGTTGGAAAGCATTTGGGTAAGTGTACAGAGGGTAAGTGTGGGACCAGTCTTTCACAGTCATCCAGTTGGCATGTAATGGCCCACTTGTCAGTGAGTGGCATCTTGAAGGAAACTTGTGCCCTAATGGTTACAGGAAGAAGAAAATAAGAAAACCTTTTGCAGTGTATCTGTGAATCCAACTTCAGAAAATACTCAAAATATATTACAGTGTAAAAAGAAAAAAATAACAGACTGATGAGCAGATTAAGTTCAATTATACTATTAAAAAACCAAATAATGAACTAAGTACCTATCACATTTGGCATTAGCAGTGAATTGCAGTTATTCACATATTGCTAGTGGAAATGTTACATGGTATAATCACTCTGGAGAAATGATTGGCATTTCTAAAAATCTAACACTCATTTACCACATTATTCAGCAATTGTACTCAGGTGATTTCATAAAACATATTAAAGATTGCACCAAAGAAAAATGAGAATTAAAAAAATGTACTTTTCAAAATCTACTCAAATTGTACTATTTTACATTTAAAATTCTCCCTAATTAGATATGTTAGACTATTGTATTAAGGATCCTTTTGAGGATACATTGAGGCAGGGCGTGAAGTAAGTACATGCAGGAAAAGATTTCATTTGAAGGCAGAACACTTTAACATCTTATTTATTAGGTGGAGTCAGGCTTATTTGAATATTAGTTCTTACTGACACAATACAAAGACCTACAATGTGAGAGTTGGTCCTGTAATTGCCTCCTTTAAAGTTAATTCATGTCTTTAGGTCCGTGGAATTGAAATTCCCTTAGTGTTTTGACAAACCCATGATTAGATATAATTCTTTAACTCTATTTCATAGCATTTTCAGATTTGGAATGTAATATTATTTATATTTGCATTTAAAATTTGAGAAAATGGGACATATTAATTTTAATGCTTATTCTCTTGGCACAGTCAGAGACTTCATTTTTCATGTGGAAAACAACATGAAGCTCCCTTTAAAGAAATCTGCTTTCGACCTAATACAGAGAATTTATATGAAGATTTACACTAAATAAATGATGGGGAGGCAATGCACTAGCCCTCCCCAAAAGCCCCCCCTCATGGCTATTTGCCTAGTGTTCTATTGTGTAGCATCCCTGTTTATTGAAAACCAGTCTCTGGACCTACTCACTTGGATGCCACCACTGGCCTGGCAGATTTTACCAGGTGGAAGTGAATGGATTTTCCATAATGCAAGACCTTGTCACAGCATTCCAATTCAGGAATCTCATTGTTTAACCAATACCTGGAGTCGGAACTTTTTGAAAGATAAATATTTAATCTTCTGGCTCTCTATCACAAACTATCAAGAGCTCCCCAGCAAGTTCTCCCATTCTTTTTAAAAATAGATGCAATGTATATTGGTAGAACTGGACAGATATCAAATAACGAGTGAGCTTTTCACTTCTGTACTTTAAACATCTGAAAAAGACCAGGTCATGTAACTGGGAATGTCAGTGAGGGTTCCAGACTATTCTCTTTGACTGAGTTTTGGAAATGGTATAATGCAGGGAAATATTGAGCCTAACCTTAGACTAAATTTATTGTGACAAGCTCTGTTCAGTGATAGCATCATAAATATGTGTGTACATATGTATATGTTAACTGAATTTGAATAATGATTTGAAAGTCAGGGATAATTTAAGTTAGAAAATATGCTTAACTCTACCTTGCAATGAAAATGTGCTTGACATGTGCTATTTATCCCTCCCTGATTTTCCCATTGCACCTTGTCTCTCTTCTGTCTTCTTTTTTCTCACTCCCTCTAACCTGCCTAGCCTTCTTCTAGCTAATTTAAAAAGAAGAATTTAATGTTCCACATAATATTCTCTTTATTTGTTTTTAATATGGAGGACAGAAAAAGCAGATACAGGCTATAACTATAAACATTTCCCTGTATCATCTTTAAAATGTTTTGAGATTATGACACAAAGCGTAACTTACACCATTCTAAGGTAAATAGATCAGTGGCATTTATTACATACACAATGTTGTGCAGCCACCACCTCTATAATCTAAAGTACTTTCATCATTCTAAAATAAAACCCTATACCTCTTAAGCAGTTTCTTTTCCTCACAACCCCTAACAACTACCTGCAATGTACAGGGTTTCAAATTACACTACATCAGGCCAACATCATTTGCTATCATTATTACTATTGCTATTACTGTCATTGTAGTATGTATGACACAACACCTCATTGAGGTTTTGATATGCATTTTCTTAATGATCAATGATGTTGAACTTTTTTCCATGTGCTTGCTGACCATTTATGTATCTTTGGATAAATGTCTACTCAAATAAATACCTACTCAAATAAATCTACTCAAATATCTACTCAAATAAATATCTGCTAAAGACTTAGGCAGTCTGCATTCTTTAAGTATGAGTTCTTAGTATACTCTGGATAGTGCCTCTTTTACAGATATGTGATTTGCAAATATTTTCTCTCGTATTTCTGTATGTTGCTTTTTACTTTTTTACCTACTTGATAAAAATATTTGGTGAAATCCAATCTATTTTTCTTAACAGAGAAATGAAGTTTTATTAGGGTAGTGGGATAATAATTGCCATTTTAAAATTCATGTTAAAATATTAGCTTGACAATTTGCTATTTTTTAACTTACAGGATGGTACTTTAGAGCACATATTTTATTTGGGATTCTACTTAGATGAAAATCATCCCTGCCTCCTGTGGTTTATATGCCAATGTTATACAATTTCTTTTTTTTTAAAGAGCCTTGTATTATTACATTAAATAAGTTTCAGATATTCATTATTGATAATTAATAGGTACATATATTCAACTGCTTAAAAGTCCAGACCATGTCCCTTTTTTTCTGATTTACTTTCCCCTCCTCCCTTTCAGTGACCATCAATTGATTTTTACAGTCAAAAGTTTATTTTTCTTTCTGTAGTTCAGCTATTTGTCTTCTCTGTATACTACATGTGAGTGAATTCATAATGATGCTTGTCTTTCCCTGTCTGTTTAATTTCACTAACATAATTCCCTCTCAGTACAACCATATTATTACAGATGGCAGAATTTTACCATTTAAATTTTTTTTAGTGTCTGAATAATGGCACACTGTGTATATAATATCTTCTTTATCCATTCATCAACTGACAGGCATTGGTTATTTTCAGGTTTTGTCTATCATGAACAGTTCAGCAATAATGCTTTCAATTAGTGTTTTTGTATTCTTCTGATAAATAACCAGAAGTGAGATAACAGGATTGCATGAAATATCTTCTTTAATTATTTTCAATCTCCTTGCTGCTTTCCATAGTGAATGAACCAATTTACATTCCTACCAAAAATGTTTAGAAATTTCCTTTTATCCACATCCTTTCAATGCTTTTTGTCTTTCAGATAATAGTCATTCTTATAGATGTGAGGTGATTTTTTTCTTTTTTTTTCTCTAATAAGAAATATCACAATTATTTTGTGACAATTGACTATCTGTATTTCTTCTTTTGAAAATTATCTCATCAGGTCTTCTGCCCATATTTCAGTTTGGTTGATTGTCTCTCTTTGAGTTATGTAAGTTCTTTGTATATTTAAGATATTTATTCCATGTAAGATGTATGATGTACAAACATTTTCTTGCATTCAGTAGAAAGTCTTTGCATTTTGATAAAGGTCTGTTTTCATTGTTCAGAAAGCTTTTAAATTTGATGAAGTCCCATTTGTTATTTTTTGTTTTATTTCCCTTGCCTTGCAAGTCAAGTCTCCAAATACAATCTAAGGTTGATATCAAGGAGCGTATTGTCTAAGTTTTTTCCTATATAATTTTATGGTTTCAGATCTTACTTGCAAATTGTTAATCCATTTTGAATTAATTTTTGTCCATGATGTCAGATAGTGATCTTTCATTTTTGCATATGACTGTCTGGTTTTCCTAGCACCCTTTATTAAAGAGACTTTCCTTGTTTCTTTGTAAACTCTTAGTTCTTTTGTGATAAATTAGCTGTGCATGTATGTGGCTTTATTTTTGGGCTCTCAGTTCTGTTCCACTGATCAGTGTATCTGTTTTTATTCCAATACTGGGCTGTTTAAATTACTGTAATTTTGTAGTTTAATTTAAAGTCAAGGAGCGTGATGCCTATATTCATGCATTTTCCCTCAGGAGATATTTTGCTAATCCAAATCTTTTGTTGTTACAAATGAGTGTTATGAATTTTAAATTCTATGCTGCTGGGATGTTGATAGGGATTACATTAATTATGTATATTGCTTTAGCTGATATAACCATTCTACCAATATTAGTTCTTCCAACCAAGAATACAAACACCAGGTGATATAAATGAAGCCAGTATTAACTCATTTAACTTTCTCAGAAATCCAGTGAGGTAGATATTATTATTATTACCACAATTAAAATATAGATTTTATTGAGGTAATATCATTTACAGCATTGTATAAATTTCAAGTGTGCATCATTTTAAATTAACATCTCTCTAGCTTACATTAAGTTCATGTCTAAAAGTCCAATTCTATCCATCATCTAACTGATTCCCTTTATCCAGTTTACCAAACCATCTCCTCTTCATTCCGGTTAGCCACCAATTTGTTCTTACAAAGTTAAGTTTATTTTTACTTTAACTAGTTCACTAAGTTTTTCTATATGTCACAGCTGAATGAGATTATATAGTATATGATTTTTTCCTCTGACATTTTCCAAAGAATAATAACTTCTAGGTCTATCCAGTTATTGTAAATTTTGGCACATGCTGGTGGGTTTATATATAATAATAAATAGTAAGTCTTCCTATTGCATTAATGCCTATAAAATCCATTTTTGTCTTTTTTAATCCTTTTTGTCTGTAGACATCTTTTATCTGATTTAAGTTAGTGGTTCCTGTCTCTTTAATTTCCCCCTTGATTCAGAGTATCTTTTCTATTCCTTGACTTTAAGTCTACATTTGTCTTGGGACTCCATTTTTGCAATCAGATTCAGAGCTCTGCTTTAAGCCAATAATTGATATTACTTTATTTTTCATATTTTTTTGGGGGGGGAATTGTCTTGCATTTTATTTCTTTTCAATTTCTTAACTTATTTATTTGTATATATGTTTCACATCTTTGCATTTGTATTACCTGGGGATCACCCATCACCTTCCCTCCCTGACCACTCCCTTCCACTCCACCCCCAACACCAGTTGTGTTCTTTAGTTTGGTTGTTAGCTTGTTTGGACTTTTCCTCCTGGCCTTTTGCTTGTTTTTCCTATGTTCTATATATTAGTGAAACCATTTGGTTTTGGTCTTTTTCTTTCTGACTTGTTTCCGCTAATATAATTTTTCTGGATACATCCATGTTATCATAAATTTGTTTTAAATTTGTCATTTTTAATTGATAAGTGGTATTCCATCGTGTATATATACCACATCTTTTTCATCCATTTGTCTTCGATGAAAAATCTTGGGACATTTGGGTTGTTTCCATGTCCTTGTGATTATAAATAGTGCTGCAATAAACCAAGTACAGGTGTCCCTTTGTATAAGTATTGAGGTCTCCTTTGGGTAGATTCCCAGAAGACTGATTGCTGGGTCAAGTGGTAGTTCCATTTTCATTAGTTTGAGGGTCCTCCACACTGCTTTCCCTAGTGGCTGGACCAATTTATATTTCTAACAGTTTAAAAGTATTCCTTTCTCTTCACATCCACACCAGCACTTGCTGTTACTGTTTTTGTTTTTGATGTGGACCTTTCTTACTGGTATAAGGTGGTATCTCATTGTGGTTTTGATTTGCTTTTCCCTGATTACTAATAATGTTGAGCATTTTTTCATGTGCCTGTTGGCCATTTGAATTTCTTCTTTGGAGAAAAGTCTTTTCAGTTCTCCCATTTTTAGACAGTGCTTCTTGTTTTTGTTTGTTTGTGTTTTTGTTTTTCTAGGTTGTGTGAGTTCCATGTAAATCTTTGTTATTAAGTCCTTAGCACTTTTGTGGAGGACAAAATCTGTTTGGTTTCTTTTTTGCTTTGTCTATTGTCCCTTTTGCTGTACAGAAGCTTTTTAGTTTGATGTAGTCCCAGCTGTTTATGTTCTCTTTCATTTTTTTGACCTTCATTTTTTGTCCAGAAAGGGATTTCTGAATTGTAATTCATGGAGGATTTTTTTCCAAGTTTTCTTCTATGAGTTTTATGTTTTGCGTCTTACATCCAAATCTTTTATCCATTTTGAGTTGGTTTTAGTACAAGGTGTTGTCCTGGTCTTGATCCAGTTTTCCCAGTACCATTTATTGAAGAGGCTGTCCTTGTTTCAATGTAAGTTTTTTACTCCTTTGTCAAAGATTAGTTGACTATATATGTGTGGTTTTATTTCAGGGCACTCAATTCTGTTCCATTGGTCTGATTGTTTCTGTACCAGTACCAAGCTGTTTTAATTACTGTTGTTTGTAGTATAATTTGAAGTCTGGAATAGTAATACCTACATTTTCTCTTTTTTGGTCAGGAGACTATTTGATATACGAGATTGTTTGTTATTCCATATGAATTTCAGTAGTTTTTGTTCTGTCTCTTTAAAAAATGTCATTGGAATTCTTATAGGGACTGTGTTGAATCTGTAGATTGCTTTTTGGTAGGATGGTTATTTTGAGGATGTTAATTCTTCCAATCCATGTGCAGGGAATGTCTTTCCATTTCCTTTTGTCTTCTATCTCTTTTTAGCAGTGTTTTAAAATTTTCTTTGTATAGTTCATTCACATGTTTTGTTAGGTTTATTCCCAAGTATTTTATTTTTTCTGGTACAATAGTTTATGGGATTTTTTAAAAAAAAATCTTTTTCTGCTTGACTTTTTGCATATAGGGAAGTTACTGTCTTCTGTGTGTTGATTTTGTAACCAGCTACCTTACAGTACTGGTTTATTATTTCAAGTAGTTTTTCTGTGGATTTTTTGGGGTTCTCTACATATAGGATTATATTATTGGTGTACATTGATAGCTTCAATTCTTTTCCTACATATATCCCTTTTATGTCTTTCTCTTAGCTAGAACTTCCTACTTGATGTTAAAAGATAGTGGAGAGAATGGGTTTTCTTGCCTGGTTCCAGATCTTAATTGAAATGATTTTAGTTTTTCCCCATTTAGGAATATATTTGCTGTAGGTTTGTTGTATATGGCTTCTATTGTGCTGAGCTATGTTCCTTTTTTCTCCAATTTTTTCAAGAGTTTTTATCTCTTTTTCCACCCAGCAATTGGTCTTCTGGGAATCTACCCAAAGGAGACCTCATACTGATACAAAGGAACACTTGTACTCAGATGTTTATTGCAGCACTATTTATAATCAGATGTTTATTCCAGTATTATTTATAATTGTGTAGAAACATCCCAAATATCCCAAAACAGATGGATGGATGGAAAAGATGTGGTATATACACAGAATGGAATATTACGCATCAATTAAAAATGGCAAGTTTGAAACAAATTTATGATTACATGGATGTATCTAGAAAAAATATTGGCAGAAACAAGTCAGGAAATAAAAAGACAAACCAAATGGTTTCAATAATATATGAAACATAAAAACAAACAAAAGACCTAGAGGAAAAATCAAAACAAGCCAACAACAAAGCTAAAGTACACAACTGGGGCTGGAGAGATGCGGACGAGGGGTTAGAAAGGAGAGGTGGTAGGTGAACCCCAGGGAATACAAAGATTGAAGTACATATATAAATAAATTACTTGAATATCATTTATTTTTAGTTTATTCATTCATCTTTTTCTTTTGTGCTACATTTTGGAAGAGTTTCTTGGTTTATTTTTTAACTTACCTTCAGCTGTGTCTTTCAAACTTCCTTGTGAGATTTTAATCTTTAATGAACATTCACATATTCAAGATGCTTATATGATAGTTTCAGCAAATAAAATTTCCTCATTTCTTTCACTGAAAATATTACTTATTTCTACTTGCAAGTTCTGTTGTATTTGACTTGCTACTTCCTCATACATGTGTTGGATTTGGTGCTTTCCTTTCATGAAGCTGCTGATTCTTGGCTCTATATTTGTATGAGGTTTCTGATTTCCTGCAGTGTCCTTGTGATTATTGTGTCTGTACCTACAACTTACCTTGAGAATTTTCCCAGCAGGACACGCAACTATCAGATATGGCACTCCGTGTCCTAAGTAAATGTGATGAACTGTTGGGTGAAGTCAGCCTACTTTTGCAAGAGTAAAGTCTCCCTTTTCTACTTATGGGGATTCCAGAGCAATCCTAGTGTTCTTTAACTAACCTAAGAGCTGACATTTTCTCTCTCATCTGGTCAGCAGATGTAGTGATGGATGTGTTGAAGAATCAACCTACTTCTTTTCTCTAGAAACCATATCCAATCCAGTGTACACTAATTGCTTCCTGTTCCTAGCACTTACCATTCATAAGGTGAGGACACACCCAGAGCTGTTATATCCTTTGGAGACCATCCTTACCTGTTTTCACTTTTGCATGTGGTTTCTGTTTTCAATGCTCATTTCACTGTCTAAGGATTTCTCACCATTTTCCCCCATAATTGGCCCTTTGTCTTAGATTTTTAATAAAAGTGAACTTTTATGAGTATTTTTCTGGGGATTTTGAGCCAGTGGAAAAGTAGTGTTGGGATTATTAATAACCCACCTTTAGAATTTTCTCTCTTCTTCTCTCTGACTCACTTGATCATATCTCCTGAAAGTGTCTATAGATTTTCTTCCTCAACTCTTTCCATGGAGATTGTTTTTAAAATTTCCCAAATATCACTCTCTTCTACCTTTTCATCTGAACTGGGCAATGTTTGACTTACTTAATATCTTCAACACTTTGTTCTTTCTCTCTTGATCTTGCTCCTTCTTGAACAAAATTACAAATATGCCATAGATTGCAAAAATGCTTTGCATACATGCCCTCAAATATGTATCAGAAAATCAGAGATACTAGTATGTTTTACTAATGAGGCTGTTCCTAACACACATAATGGACTTATTGTAATTAACAGCGACAACTTTCCTGGCTGCAGCAATGTTGAAACTTCTATTAGTTCTTAACAAATATTATTTTAAACTTCCCATAATATTATGGACCTCCACCTGAATGTCCTTTAATATCTTCTGATTATTGTATATCTCACCTCTTATGAAAGATATTATCCAAAATTAAATAGTGGAATTTAGGTTCCAGAAAATTAATAGGGGGAAATGCCATCTAATAAAATAATGTTTATTCTATGAATAATATTGTTCAACATTAGAAACATAATTAAAATATTAATTAATTGTAGAACATCAAAATATTAATTGTAGAACATAAATAATTAAAATATTAATTGTAGAACTTAATTAATATTATTAAGGAAAGAAGAAGTTTTCTGAGATAGGTGCCAACAAAATGTTTGATAAGATTTGAAATGCACTTCTGTTAAATCAAAAATGGATGCCAATTTTCTTAAATGCAGAATTGCTATTAGAAAACATAATCAGCATTATGTTCAAAAGTAGTAAGTACTACCTGCAGTTTCAGGATCACTGGGGTTCTTGTAAAATATCTCCTGAGTTTAAGGGAAAACTACTGTTTTCATCCAATGGGATAAGATTTGGCAATAAAAGAAGCTAATGATGAATGCAAAAGCATGGGTGTCTCAAAAACACAATATTCATTTAAAGAAATCCAACACAAAGAACAAATATACTGAATGGTTCCATTAATAGATTAGTCTAGCAGAGATAAACCTATTTCCTAGTGAGAACAAAGACAGCAATTGATCATTTCCAAAAGAGATATAGTGAATTTTCTGAAGTAATGGAAATGTCCTATATCTTAACTGTGGTGGCAGTTTTGTGGGTATATACGAAAATCATTTTATAAAAGAGATCAAATTGTAAATAGGTATTCTTTCTGTATGTAAATGATATCTTGATAAGGTTGATTTTAAAATGAATATATAAAGCTAGTAGAAAAAAAATGACACTATGTAAGTGCTGGTTACCCTAGTAAGAGAAAAATACTTAAAGCACCCCAGAAAAATAAGTATAAAGGTCTAGTGGCAAAATTGGGAATAATCAAAAAGTAAAATGCATTTTATTGTTGTATTTGATCTGATATTCCAGGAGTAAGTAAGGACCTAAAAAACAGAAAAGCCAACGTGACTTAAATTCTTCCTTGGCTTTGAGATGCTCTCCTTCTAGACCCAGAGTGGAAGCTCTTGGGGTCTCTGAGGTCCTCTGTTCACTTGGGGAGAGAACATCCATGTGCAGCTACCCAGAAACTCAGGGCACCAGACCTTGTGGAGTGACAGGATGCAGTGGAAGAGTTAGGGCCTGATTTATGTCTCCATCTGCTCTGAGCTGGCAAGAACCTTTGTGAGAGATGTGTTCAGAAGCCCAACTGTGCTTATGACTTGTAAATAAAACAAAGTCAAACAACTGCAAGCAAACAGTGTGTGGTGAGTTTGCTGCCCAAATTCAACCATGGGATCAGGACAGCTGGGTGTGGGGAAAGCAAATGTCTTTAAGATCAGCATAGTATTCTAGTTTAGAAATCAAGGACCCTGGTCTTCACTTTGAAAACAAAACTGCTCAATGTGCAAAAAATGGACTTAGCATAAATAATGTGACAGCCTTGTAGAGTAGCCTACAATGCTGGTGGTCTCCAAGCACTCACTGTCTGGCATTTCATGTTGCATCTCAAAACCAGAAACTTTGCAAACCATATAAATCTGTCACTTTAGTTGAATTTGTACATCATCAAATCCCTGATTAATTTTTCAATGATTATCCTCTACCCAAAAGAAGTCTAGATTCTCTGGTCCAATTAGTTTTCTTAAGTTGTCATATCATCCATATAGCAACTTGGGTTTTCATTGAGTGAATGAAAATTCTTCGGGATGTTGAACAGAGTTCAAGATTACTAATACTTGATAGAATATTTCTGCCACCAAATTATATTGGAAGTTGCTGTCAAACTCCTCTCCTGGAAGGCCACCCGGGGGAAGGCATGTCTGTTTCACCTTGGTTACTGCCATTATCCTGATTAAAATTTCAGAGCAGACACAAGTCTGCTCTCTACTTTCTATGGGCTATTCTCCCATGTTTCTCCCTGGAAACTCAGATATTCTTTGCTTCCCTTGAACACACATCTCCCTCTGGCACACCCTTTTGATTTCTCCCCTCACTCCAATTACAAGTCCCAGTTCCCTGAATTCTGTTATCAACTATTTTATTTTTAAAATTGACTATACTGTTTATAGTACAAATTAAAACATTGTTCAATAATTGATATCCAAAGGATGTATTTAATTTTTATAGCCAAGGCAGGAATTCTAAATACTCTATGTCTACCATTTTGGATCCCTTCCTATGATCTTCCCATAGGTATGGCTACAATTCCTTTAGTAATATGATTAGAAGTAAAAGTCATTCCTTAACTTATATTCAGTTTTTATTTCCTGAAGTCTTTTTTTGTTGATTCAGACTTCAGATACACCCCCCCCAACCCACCCCAGATATAGTAATATCTATCTCATGTTTTCATTGTAAGTTACCTACCTTCTTAGTTACAACTTGGAGCTTGCCTTACCTTCCCATTCTCCTTGCTAGCCTCATCTCTTTGCCTGATCTTGTTTCTAGGAACTTCTGCCTTTCAGTAGGTTCCACCATCTTCTGCCCATTGTTTGCTGAATGTCACTACTCTGTAAAGCACAACTGCAGTGCATGACATGCTATATGTATAGGTATCTGCAAAGCACCACTATCATCCTCTTCAAGGTGCCAGCACTTCCCAATGTATGTGATAAGGTGAATGGAAGGTCTTCCATTATACTCTGTTAGAAGGAATTTTATCTAATATTATCTGTTCCCAATTCTCAAAAAGGGTTTTATGGGACAAGCTCACTGTGTTTTAATTTGTTGTTCCCTTTTCAGTAAAGAACTCAGACATGGGACTAATGGCATACTTGTCTTGGCTGAGTGATAGAGTGTCTACTAAACTCAGAATGGCCCTGCTGCTGCAATAATCTGGATATTTAAAATAATTTACTCAAAAGAGCCTTTCCCCCTGGTTTCTCTTTTCCTTACAATAGTTTAGACTTCTTTCTTCAAGTGAAAGTGAAATCTGGTTGATCCAACAGGAGAATGTTCCAATGCACCTGAACTCCAGGAGTCAGTGTAGCTGGGGCTAAAATTTACCTACTGTACCTCTGACCAATGAAATGTTTAAGCTTTGCAAATTTTCAACTTAAACCTATTATGAGATTATGTTGCCATAAAGATGAACTGTGTTCCAGTTTTTAAAGTGTTTAACCATTTTTACAACTTAACTATTGAGGCTCATTCCAGAATTTTTGTCCAGATATTTGATAATTTTATTGAAAAAATTCTAAAATGTTTCCTTTTATGAATAGAAGGAAGTCTTTGATATGTTTTAGGTGTGAACAATATCAGATTGATTTTTTTTAATGGTTGTTCTGAATCCTGTGTGGTAATCTGAGTAGAGTGAAGGTATTTGTAGGTTTCTAGGAGAGATAAAAGGATGGGGAAATTATAGACGTGCAATAAAGATGTAAGAAATTTAAGCGCTCTTTTGGCCATGTGAGGTAGATGTCTGCATATGTATCTTACCTTAGAGTGCATTAAAAATTTCTTTCCATACAGACCTGGAGGTTAAAAATTCAAGACTGGGATCTAATATTCTTGGGTTCTGGTAAGAGGTCTCTTCTTATTTTACTGATGATCACTTTCTCCACTGGTAGGGGGAGAGTTTCTTTGACATTTTTTCTTTTAAAGACATTAGTCATATCATGACATTCTACCCTTTGACCTCATTTGTACCTAACTACCACCCCAAAACTCTATCTCCAAAATGCTATCAACAGACCAAGAGGGTATCAACAGACAAATTGAGGGCTGGGGCCAGAGGGATACAATCCAGTTCATAGCAACACACATACACATGTGTACACACGTACACATGTGCATGCTCACCCACAGACTCCATATCTAGAGTGATGGCAATTCAGTTAACCACAGACTCTTCAGTCACATAGACTCAGGAGAAGCTATTCTTTAGGTTTGAATATGTAGTGATAGTATTGGTAGATTCTTCTGTAACTAGCAAGTTGTTGCTTCTCTTTTTAAGTCTCAGTTTTTTCTTCAGCAAAGTGAGATTAATTTATTTTGTAAAACTTTAGAAGTTAGACTTAATGTACACTGAGGGTCTGGTTAAGAGCCTGATCTATTGTGAGCTATAAATCATTGTCATATTATAAGACTGATGTTATGCATGTGTTCCACAAAACAGAGTCAGACAATAAGAATTTATTAATGTTTACCCAACATACTTTTCAAGTCACTAGACATGAGTCACTAGAAATTTACTCTGTATTTAAACATGGGCAATTTTCATAGCTTCAGTTTTCCAAATGATCAAAACTACTAATTTAGTTATGAGCCTACATTCTGAGGACCAACTGTTTCACAAACACTGTGCTGAGAATGAGGGACCTAGTAGTGAACAAAGAAGATCTGGTGTCAACCTCCACAGAGCTTCCAGTATATTTCTGAATATAGATTCTGACTAGTAGCTATACACTAGAGGGGTACTATGACAGGGAAACAGTGAATTAAATAGGAGCTTCTAATAGGGGGAACTCATCTAATTTGGGGGGGTAGATAAGACATCTTTGAGGAAGCTGAGAATTTAAAGGACTAATAAGAGTGCTGTAGTTGAAATTAGAAAGCAATATTCTTGGTAAAAAGAATAATATTTCCTAAATATCTGGAGACAAAAAAGTATGACTCCTTAGAGGAATTAATAGAATGGCAGTTTAGAAAGTAGCCTGGAAAGGGAATTATGGTTCAGAATGACATAGTCTGAGATTGAACACTTGTAGGGGAAATGAATTGATCAACATTTCCCCTCCATTAGCCTGTATAACAAGCACCTGGGGTATTGCATCTACCCCATTATTGTGCAGCCAGCCCAGTGTATGTGCATATATGTGCATATATGCACAACTGGACCTGGGAGAGAAGCGATAAAAGGTCACAGAGAGCAGAAGAGAGCACCAGAGACAGAAAGAGATAGAGAGAATGAGTGTGAAGATTCCTGTGGAAGTGGGGGACTCACCAAACCCACCCCAATCCTGACCCCTGGCCATACCCTCCTGGTATATCTGTGTAATTGCTAGAACCAGTAAAGAACCTAACAGATTGATGAGCCTGATACTTGCACTACAATTGGTGTCATGAACAGGATGCTTACAGTACAACACAGACAGAAGAGAACAGAACAATCTTATAAACTATTTGGCACGTTGGGCATTTTTGAGGCTTTTTTTTTATATTTAGACTTTATCTACAGTTCCTGGTTCCCCAAAACACTGGAGTTTCCTATGTTTTGTGAGTGATAAAGGTATCTCTTGTTATGCTAATTTAGCTTTCAGAAAACACCTGATGAAAGAAACTGGTTGCCACCAAAAACATGAATAGAGAGTGAGAATTTTCATGAAGGTTGATTCTGGTTTCAGCCCCTATTTCTGAGAGGAGGGGGAGTGCAGGTGGATGCCAGTGGTAATGAATCAGACAATGTAATGAAACCAAATAAGTACGCCAAAGGAGGAAACTTTGGAAAAGTTTCTGGTTGGCAAACTTGTGGGAATTTGGCAAAAAAGGTATACCTGGAGTGGGAGAGGAAGTTCTGCAACTTAAAAAAAAAATTATATTATGTATCTCTTCCGTTTGTCTGTTCCTGATCTACAATTTTTGTAATTAGACAGTGAGTGATTTAGTGAGTAAATTGGTTTCCTGATTTCTATGAGGTGTTTTGGCAAAATTCATTGATACTGAGGAGGGAGTTCTGGGACCCTCCAGCCTATAGCCAGCTGATCAGGAATGCAGATATTAAGCTGGGCTTGCAACTGGCATCTGAAACTAACCTTTTCCTCTAAGGTTTAATGCTCTCTAGGTAGGTGGCATCAGAACAGAGCTGAATTTATTGCACAAAATGAATTTTTGTCTGAAAATTGTTCATTGAAATTCAGTCCAAGAAGTCTTCACAGAAACTAATGAGCTATAAGCCTGAGGTGTCACACAGGTTTCCTGGTTGATGTTCATTAACAGAAAAGTAATACCAAGGCCATGATACAGTATAATTGCCTATATATACCACAATGAGTGGTGACCACCTTGAATTAAGCAATGTGTTGACCAGTAACTCAGAGAGGTACTACCAAGTGATACTAGTAAGAGAAAGTGGGTTGGAGATCTACCCAGATGTAAAGGCACTTTCAGTTCTACAAACAAATATAAATAATAAAATTCTGTGATATTTTTTGCACGATAGGTGACATGGAAATATTTTTATTGGTTAGAAATCTCTATTAACAAATAACAGAAACTCCAAACTGGAAAAGGTAATGAATTTGATTGACTCAAGTAATTGGTAGTCCAGAAGCAGGGTAGTTTCCAATCTCTGGATTCCAGTTCTATGTCTCTGCATTCTCCTATCACTGAAACAGTTACATTACCGCACACCACACTATAAAGGAAAAGACAAGCTGTCTCTTTAGATGGATCTTAATGAAAATGAGAAAAATGTATTCCTTTAAAACCTGGATCCATCTATTCTTCATATAATTCTAATTGTATTCCATGCCTTTGAAGGATTTCCTTGTACTGATTGACTTAGATCTGTGCTGCTTCCTGATCCAATTATTGTGGCAAACTTGACCTTTGGACCACTCAGAATGGGAGAACATTAGCATCCCTTGGAACACCTGAGCACATAGATAAATGGGGGAACATAGAAAAACCAAGATCATATTAGGAAGGAGAGGAAATGATTTCAGGTGGAAACCAACAATTACCTTCACTAGAGATTGGCCAAATTCACTGTAAAGGGCCAGGTGTTTAATACAATGAGACCTGTTTACCATGGTCTCTTAACTCTGCCACTGCGGTGTGAAAGCAACTATAGGCAGTGTATAGATAAGTGATTCCCATCTATGGTCTAATAAGGTACTATTTATGAAAATAGGACATTATGTTACAATTATGTTTTTTTCCTTCACTAGATAAACTAGCTGAAAACTTTCCTTGATGTTAATTTTTGACCTTATTTGATTCATATATAACTTTTCTGGAGGCAAGCATATGTGGCAGTGGGTCGAAGAGAGTTAAAAGGTAGCAAGATAGTAAGTATATTTTTCCCCAAAATCCTGCACCTCTGGTTAGGTTCCATCCTGTAGGATGACTGCTTTGTCATGCCATGACATTTTAAGATGGTGTTATTTGAAAAGCTTTAAACTTAGTCCAAATAAAGAATGTAGACCTCATTTCATATTCATTGCCTTGCACACTAACAAAGCTTTAGAAATTTTGCTAAATGTGGAATTGAACATGAGTCATATAATTTTTACTAGTGGAGTCATAGCTAAATTAGAAAGACAAGAACACAAAGACATCAAGGGGACATTAAAGGTGATAAATATGATATGTTGCTAAGGCTGGATGTCCAACATTTGTATGTTCTTCCTGATCTTTTTCTATTTTGGAATAGAGATTGGGGAAGTAAATTCAAAGAGGAGAAAAAGATGGATTTACTTTCAAGTTGTACGAAGTGAAGAAAGGGTAAATGCTTTCTTACTAAGCATGAAACAACTCATTTTCTGGCACTGTGTTTGACAAGAAACGATTTCTGACTCACTTGCTTATTTCCTTCAGATTCAAACATAAAAAAGTCTTTGAGAAAGTTGGGAGTTGCAAAAATGGACATTCAGAAAAAAACAGCAGCTACGTCAGGGCCAGTATAGGCAAGGTAAAAAAAGTGAGAACTTAAAACAGAGAATTGTAAATATTAGTAAAGCAATGTCATATGTTAAATGTTATAAAAATAGTACATATAATATAAAATATTAATAATGATGAATCATTAGATGTCATCACTGGCTGAAAAGAAATAGGATGAGCTATATAACTTCAAATTGAAAATTTGAATCTGAAGGGCAAAAATGAAAATGGAGAAATTAAGAAAGCCTAGTCTACATATTTTCTCAATCAAATTAGATAAATATAGACTAGGAGACATACTCCACTGATGTTGCCTTTGGCTAGAAAATGATAACAACATGCTATCAATCTAAGTTCCTTTGATGAGTGCTGTGCCAGGGACTGTAAAGTCTTCTTTTGTGTTTATTTTTACCTTTTAATAAAACTAAGAAGTACAAATTAGGTATGAGTCCCAAAAAGATTTCTTTATGCTTTTTTCAAATTCATGATTTTACTAAAATTTGTCACAAGTAGAAAATGATTGAAGGCTAGCAGGTTCCTATGAATACCTGGATGAAAGTCATAATTGAGAGTAACTTTGAAAAATAGAATTGAGAGGAGAAAAAGAGACCAGATTCTGGTGTCAACTGACGTAATTATAAAACATGTACAGACTCACATTGAGTAGAAATCTACCCAAACTTATGAAATATAACATTATCCTTGCACAAAAAAAGATGTTTTTATTCTTTCTTTCCTTCCCACCATCTGCATCCTGTCTTAGGAACCGAGAGCCTACACTAAAGAGAAAACAGAGCCAGCATCCCCTGACATTACTGACTGCATCATAGGGGGGTTAGAAAGGATTTTTCTTCATTTTACCCCCCATAATTCTAAGTCCTTATAAAGATTTTATTAGCAATTCAAGAAAATGACTAGACTGAACAAGCAGGGCTAGGAGTCTTCCTGACTAGAGGTGATCCAAGAGAAGTGAAAGGAGAAGCCCAAGGATTGTGCAGTGTGGAAATTTTAATTTTGTACATTTTATATTAGTTTGAAATCTGACAACCAAGAAGGAATGCAAAGGTAGCCCCACTAAAAAATAAACTGCACTGCCCACAACCAGAAGCTAGACAGGAATATCAAAATATTCAAGTTCTAAAGCTTGGATTTCAATCATACAATGGATAGATGAGTACAACATCCATGTACTACCATATGAAAATCAAGTCTGGGTAGGTTTCATCTTATCCAGATTATGAAGAAACGACACTACCTTCAAACATTTAAAAATTAAATGTAGTTTTAAAATGCTCTAGGATATAATATACATGGATAACATTCAGGCAATACAGGGGAAACTGTCTGAAGATTATGTAATACAGAATCCATGTGAAAAATTCAGACACTGTTTAACTCTCATCTTGGTTAAAGATGCCATAATTTCTACACAGCATCATAAAGAAAGAATAAACTGAAATAAAAGGACTAGAGTTTGAGTCATAAAATTCAAGAAAGAGAAGACAGAATTGTGGAAGCTGGAGTATGGGAGATCTGCAAGAAATTAAAGACATAGTGATAGAATTACAATTAGTCTCAAAGGTAATAAAGAACATAATAAAGCACTATTAAAGCAGCCAAATTTGCAAATCTCCCATTAAAAGCAAAACGAAACATGATCTGATGCCTACCTACTTCTTTAGCCTTGTTTTTTTACCATTCATTCCTTATCTCTCTATTCTTCAGTTACAGGTTTTAATTTCTTTTATGAAATTCCCCTTTCCAGAGCCAGCTGTTCCTTTTAGTTAGATTGCATGTCTCCCTGTTTTCTCATCAGGTTTTAAATCTCAGATCAGGAAATTGACTTGACTTCCTAGACACCCAATCTCCTCATCTATAAATCTAGTTATAGATGAGTGAGTGAAGAATATTCGTCAATCTGTCATTGGGACTAAATGAGATAATAGATATAAAAAAAGCTTAACACACAACATGATATGTAGTGAGTGTTCAATCCATGTCAGTTGGTAATACCAGTAGCAGTGGTGTGGTAGAAATTCACTGGTCTCATGACTGCCTTGCTCATTAATCTAGTAATTTACTCTGTGAAAACAAAGATTCTGCCTTTTTTGTCCTTATATAGTCTGTGTCTTAAAAATGCAGCAAATGGCATGAAAGTTAAAATTGAATCTATCATAAAAAAAGCTATCATATTCTTAACCCTAAAATATTGTGAATACAAAGTAAGGCTCACTATATTTCATGCAAATTCACACTAAGACACAGTGTAGAAAGTTATTCAGCTACATAGATTAGGAAAATTTATCAGGCTTCAAGATAAGGAAATGATGAGAAAGAAAGTAACTCATGAATAAATACTAATTGGACTAGCTCAAGATTCTTTGTAAAACCCTGAACACCAGAAGATAATAGAAGACCTCAAAGAAGTTTTTAAAGGAAAAAATTGTGTTGCAAGGATTTTGTACTTTCTTAGGTTACTTTTTTTTTTATGTGAAGTCAACAAAAATGAATCCTCTATTGAAAGTCTTCATAAAGCATTAGGCATGTACTCTTTATGAAAAAGTATTACAAGAGAAAGTTCAATTTAAATGTTTGAAGGTGGAAAAATAATCGTAAACGTACTGGCAGTCTGAACTGAAATGAGTTAACATTGAGAGAGATTCACATAATTATAAATCTATCATCAATTGTCACAAATGAATATTTTCCTCACTAAAAGAAGGTAAAATATTTTAATGTGACATGAGTAACCTAAATTTATAAAACAATGCTACTTTAGCAAAAGCCCTATTGTGATTAGAGAAAATAGACAACATGGATAGAACTTGAGGAGATTATATAGAATGACATAAGTCAGGAGGACAACGACAAATACTGGGTGGTTTCACTTATATGTGGAATACAGAAGGACAAGAAGAGTCAAACAAAGCCAAAATGAAAACAAACCCTAGAAAATGGATTGTAAAATTGAGTTTATCAGAGGGGAAGGAAGCGGTGGAGAAAATAGGGAAAGAAACCCAATGAAACATGTGGAGAAGTTTGGGTATCTTGCTGGTGGGTGTGGTGTGGTGACATGTCTGAGGACATGTCCATCTATACTTTTAAATCATATACAGTGTTGTAGGATAGTAATAGCTCAATTAAAAAATGAATAAATGTGAAAGAGTAGTATGAAAACATTTTGCTTAAGTTAGAGTGACTGAAGAGGTGTTTCTTATTTCTAATAACTTTCAACTTGTAGGTTAACATTTTCAAAATATAATTTAAATTTCAAAAACTTAAAAGTAATCCTCAGAGAAGCAAAGTTAAAAGAAAAAATGACCAATTTATGGGAAAAAGACCAAAAAACAAAACAAAAAACAACTGAAGAACTGAACACATTTTTCTCTGAAAACAGAGAAAAAGGAAAGAAGTCATAGATCAACCATAATGCTTAGAAGATTAAATAACTATAAATGAGATAAGGAAATTAACTTGCTTATTAAAGAAGAGATCCTTAATTTGATATGATATTGATATAATAAAACGCAGTCCAATTCTCTTCTGTTGACTAAAGACATAACTAAAACTAATCAATATACAAATACATAGTAGTCAAATGCAAGCAAAAAAGAAAGTTATGATATTAATGGTAATGGTAGATTTTATAGAATTTAAGATGGAGTAGATCAAATGAAGCGGCACCATTAATTTAGACTGTAAAAACTAATTATGTGCCTAGGTTATGACTGAAATATATAGAAAACTAACGCTGAAGAATACAAGGAGGGACTGGAAAAGCATGTTTACTGCAAAGTAATTAAGGAATAAGCAATAATTTAGAAAAATAATAAAATGAATAAATTATACTTCACGGGTAGCTTTGGACTATATATCTTAAGAAGAGAGAGAATGACCTCTTCTAGGGAATATGGAGCTTTTAAAAAATATTATATATTGTCACATAAACTTTGAGTTTCAAAGGCTAGAAATAAAATAGAGCAAAACAGGCAATAACTTTCCCTATTTACCACCAAGAATCATTTAGAAAATATAGCAGGAAATTATCCTAATCATTAAAACAATCTACAAATACAAGCTGCCTAGGAATACATTTCAAAATGAAAGTATAGAACAAGAAAACCATGAAAGTTTACTGAACAGCTGAAAATGAGATTGAGGTACCTGTTGGAAGAAGAAGTATCTATTGGGAGATAGGGGGCTTAAACATGAAAAGGCATCTGACCACCTCTTAAGAACCCATAACTTCAACATAATTTCAATAAAATAGGAACAAGGTTTAGGGGGAACCTAAATGTCTTCTTTGGAAAGAAAATAGCCAAGAAAATTGTCAGAGAGAATTTACTGAAGCTATAATTAGAGAGACATTATGACAGTGAATATCACCTGGGGAAAACTTTTGTTCCAAAGTAGGAATCATCACAGAGGCAACAGTGGTGTGTCTGGAAGAAAATGGGTTTCCAGGAGACACAGCCTGGGGCAGTGGTTCCTAAAATATGGTCCTGGAATCAAATCAGAATTTGTCAGAAATGTGGACTCTCAGATCCCACCCAGACCTACAATAGAAAAGCTCAGAGTGGGACCCAGACCCTTGATACTGTGATGCACACTGAAGTTTGAGACCCCTAAGATATGTCTTTCACAATGATTTATAAAGCATATGTCACTATATATTAACATCGAATATTACTGCATCTAGTGTTAATATAATGTGTAATTGTACTATATGTATGTATCTAACTATGTGTAAAACAGAGCCAGAAATTTCTAAATGTACAGATATTATGATGCAGTGGAAATTAAGAGTGAAGATAATTTTAGATGACAGAATCAAGAGGATGGAAGAGTAAGGGAGATCTAACATAAAAGCAGACAAATAGTCTAGGACTGAAAAGCTGTTTCACAAGAGTCTGAATTCTGAATCTTTATTCAGTTATAACACAGCTGGGTGACCTTAAATGTGTCTCTTCATCTTACTGTGACTCAGATTCCTTAGATTCCTAGTTTTTGTGATGCTTGAGCAGAACTTGGTGACATGGGAAGTTGCTTTCCATTTGAAAATACTTCTGAATCTAGGATAAAAGTATACATTCATGAAATTCATCTGGAGCTGAAACAGAAAGTTATTCTTTTTTCTGAAATTTAACTTCTTTCTCAATACCTTATCTCTTATGCTGGCAGATAATACAATTTAGTTAATCCTCAGAATATCATTTTCAGTGTAAACCACTTAATTTTGGATTTTACACTTTCTCTTTGAGGTGTTGCTGAAGTTGAGGAACTGTCTCTACAACACAATGTGGGGTGAGATGGGTAACAATCGGCCAAGTCCTTCATCTGTCCTAAGGATGGCATCCGCTGACATTTTCTACGCTATCTGTTGTCCTTCCATTTTCATGTCTGATGGGGTTCCTATGGCTCCACTCATCCTCCAGCTACATGGTTCATCTCTTTTTCTTTCTGTCACAGCCTGTCCTCATAGAATGAGACCTCTTCAGATGAACTATCTTGCATTCAGTGAGCTCATGGAAAGCTCTAAGAAGCTATTTGAGATGCTCTATGCCTCTCACATCCCTCTAGGTTATCCATTCCCATTCTCATTGCCCATGGTGGTTGACAATGTCTGAGAGGCTGTGTTTGATGGTTTGGTACTGTTAACTGTACAGTTAACATTACATAACTGTAATGCTTTTGAACAAGGATATATTCATTTTTCCAAGTCTCTTCTAAAATCTCTAAAAATAAAGAAGAATCTTTGAAATTACAAACTTAGGATGTGTTATTTTTTAAGCTTTTTTTAATTTTTATTTATAGATATATTTCATATCTTTGTATTCTCTGGGGATCACCTACTACCTTCCCTCTCTGACCATTTCCTCCTTTCTCCCCCCCATCCCCAACCAGTTGTGTACTTGAGTTTGGTTGTTAGCCTATTCTAACTTTTCCTCCTGATCTTTTGCTCATTTTTCTTATAAGCCATCTATTAGTGAGACCATTTGGTTTCTGTTTTTTTCTTTCTGACTTTCTGGTTTTTTTTTTTTTGTTTCTGGTAATATGATTTCTTCTAGATATATTCCTGTTATAAATTCATCTAATTTGTAATTTTAAATTGATGCGTAATATTTCATTATGTATATGTACCCCTTTTTTTTTTTAATCCATTTGTCTGTCTTGGGATATGTGGGTTGTTTCCATGTCCTTGCAATTATAAATAGTGCTGCAATAATCAAGATATGTTAAATCATAGACTTTTTTTTTTTTTTTGGAGACTAAGTAGGTCTCACTATTTTTGCCCATGGAACCCAAGGGTCATGTTGCTCGGGGTACTATGGACTCAAGCAATCCCCAACCTCAGCTTCCCAGGTAGCTGGGATTACAGGCACATGCCACCACGCCCAGCTATTTTTTGGGAACTAGGTCTCACTGTGAACCGTGATCCCTAGCCCCAGCCACTTCATAGGCTGAAGTTTACTGGCATGAGCAACCGTGCCTGGCTAAATCATAGACTTTTAATAATGGGATTATTAAATTAGTATATATTGCAAAGTAAATTAAGAATGCAGCATCAAAGTCACTTTAATATGAGGAAAAAGGTTACAAACAATGAAGAGACATTGATCCTATTCATGTTTTTTAGGTCAGATTATTTGTCATATCATTAATGATTTGGTCATATTCTGCATCCTTCTTAAGTCTTGAACTGTTAGTGCTGCAGTGAGACGGGCATGTTTATTTTATGCGATTGCAATTGTGTCTACCTCTCCCTATATTCTTATCGAGTTCTACTACATTTTCTTATTGAACGCATAGACACTTAGAATTACATCTTTCTGTTATATTAAGTTGAAACTTGTGTCATTGTGAATTGTCTCTCTCTAATAATGCTTTTTTTCTAAAAGAAGTTCTAATATTCATATTCAATTTTCTTTTTATAATATTTGAGGGTCATGTGTTTTTCTATTCTTTTACTCCAAACTTTTCTGTATCCTTGTTGGATGTAATGTGTATAACTATCACCTATCTTTTATCTAGCATGTTTAAGGCATTTACATTTAATGTGCTTACTGATACATTTGAATTTAGAATAGCCATCCCATTATGTTTTCTATTTGTCCTGTCCACCTCTTTCTGAATTTCTTTTCACTTTCATTTTAATCCTTCCTTTATTTTGGAGAGAAAGAGTCAGTGGCACCATCATAAAAATGTCACTAGTCTAAGATCACTATGTAATATTGAATGATATTTCTATCTCTTCCTGAAAAAGGCAAAGACCATAGAGAATTTTAGCTCTCACTTATATTCTATTGTAATGTATTTTGATTCTTTCTCTATTTCAAAACTTACCAAGATATTACTGTTTTATAGAGTTGATAGTCATATAATTTAACCCATACATCTATTTGCTACTTACCTTTTAAAGTTTTCCATATTTATATCCAAATATCTATAGACACAATTTATATGTTCCTTTGGGAAAATGAAGAAAGTGTGGCTTTTTGAAATCTTTAACAGTGTTTCACAATCTCCTTGGGCTTTCAGCTTAGTCATTGTGGGCATTTCCTGAACAAAACTTTGAAAGCTTGTGTTCTAATATATGGTGTGACAGGCCACCAAAGTAGTAATTAAAATGACTCAGAAAATGAAGCCTGTAGAATAGCTCTGTCTGGAGTTGTCTGATTTTGTATTAACATGATTTTGTCCTCCATCATTTCATATATTCTAATTTTAAGTTAAAATTAATTTTCTCTTAGGAATCTGTAGCATTTCTCTGAAATACCTGAAAGCATTCTGGATTAGAAATTCACAGGCAAAGAATCACATATACAAGTTAAGTCAGTCAGCTAAAGTATCTTAGTGGAAAATGGCATTCTCTAGGGGCCCAAGTGCCATAACCTATTCAATGTAGCAGAGGATTAAAGAACAAGATTTGTAATGAAGATTGTGCTTGAGGGTGAAAGGTGGCCCCTAGGGACAAGGAAAACATTTCTGAGTGAGAAAAGTTTGGCATCTTCTCGGCAATTAGTACTATGGATTCCCCAACTTGGGTTTAAGTTATCTTTGTCAATAATCAGATGTGATTTGTCCCTTCTCCTGGAACTTGGCATGCTGTGTGAGCATCCTTGGATATGCATCCAGTTTGCATGCATCAATGCATAATGCTTTTTTGCCCCCTTCCTTACTCCAGCTAGGTGTTATCCCTCCAACCTGCCTGTTTCGACCTTAAAATTGGAAAAGATGTTTGGTGTGGGGGATTCAGGTGAGGGCTTTAATCATGAGATTTTGTCCAAAGTGATATTTTCATTGCTGAGAAAATCATTTGGTCATTCCCAGACCAGCTGACCATGGTGAAGAAAGGAACATAGTCCTTTTCAGTGTTTGTGAGTTGTTTTTTCCCCTTCTTGTCTCCTTGTTTCAGAATAAGTTTTATGACATTTTGAATCTGTAGGAATTATTGTACCATGTTCTTCAGTCCGACCAGTACTAAAAACTCATACCTACAGTAGCACATTCTTCACTCACTCTGTGTTCTAAGAGAAAAGGCTCCAAGTGTATAGGTATAGATTGTAGTGCCTAATCTGGTCCCTTTCATCTCTAAACTACACAGGGATTGAGCAGAAGTCAGATCTTGTGCAGAACTGAAGACAACAATACGGATAACAGACAGAGATGCATTGTTTATTTGCAAAAAAGTAGACAGTCCTGTACAAATGCTCATAATTGTGTGGAACTGGACTAGGTTTTTCCAAGAGAAGGAATTTCTCTTCTTTCTGATATTCTATAGCCATATATTTTATTCTATAACTTCTATGTAATTTAATTCTGTAACTCTTGATGAAATTAACAGAACACAACAAAGATGATATTCCTCCTATTGCATGTAACACAAAAATAGTTGTTGTTTATCTGAAATTCAAATTGAGTTGGGTGCACTGTATTTTGCCCAGTAATCCCACCACAGCTTATCTTGGCATCTTAGTGTGCTGATATCCATTGCTTATAGTTTGTTGTGTGTTCTGCCTTAAAAGTCTATGAATTCCTGGGAATGAATTCCAGTCCATAGTAACTTCTGATTCAGAACTGCACTTGAATATTAAAACTGCACTAAGAGAGTGTTCAAAAGACAGTGCCAAGAGAGAGGACAGATCACTGTCTCTGGGTTCTCACCTGGACTTGGAGGGAAGAATCTGGTTTTGCTCCAGGGCTTGTGCCATGGAGATCCTGATTCAGTATGATGGACATTTGTTGAAATGACTCTGTCATGTCATTGCAACTAAATTGGAGTTGTCAAGACCATTGGAGGACTCAGGACAAAGACTCTCATAATGCCTGAATATATCTAATTTTAGAAAGGAAATGCTTGTTATTAAGCCAGCAGGAGATACATCCAGGTTTAGTGTAGTGTAGTGCATCAGAAATATAATATGAACCTCACAAATAATTGAAAATTTTATAGTAGCCACATTTAAAAAATCAAAAATAGGTGAAATCAATTTTAATTGTTTTATTTAACTCAATGTGTTCAAAATACAATCATTTCAGCATGGAGTTAATATAAAGAAAATTTTAGTGAAGCATTTCCCTCTTTTTTTCATACGCAGTCTTCAAAATCCAGTGTGTTACATATCACAGTCCCTATGTTTCATCAGAAGTATTGAATTTGTACTTGCATTTTATAAAATTTGCAATTGAAAAAGTATACATATAGAAGACCCAGGTAATATTGATATACTAAAAAATTTCCAGTAACTGACTCTAATACAGTCTTTTTTTTAACATTCATATTAAGATTAAGTAAAGTAAAAAATAAATCCACCATTCACACTTAACTAAGCTTCAAGTATTCCTAACCATAACACAGGTCTAGATAGTCTTTGTAGCATCCTATAAAATCCTGTTAACTTAGCCAAACAGAGAAAATAAAATAAAACTTTAATCAATTTTGTCTCCACAGGGGCTGTATACCAAATTCTCTGTAGTTCCTAATAATTCACTTTTGTTGCCATAGCAAATCTCTTCAATTATTTTTTTTCCTGTGACAAAATCAGATGATGTAATTTTATTTGAAAAGTACCAAATTGACTAACAACTGTCCATGCTGGATGAGTTTTTCAATTTTGCAGGTTGCCTTGCAGGTGATGTTTTCACTAGAAAAGTTCATTCTCGAATCTTCCTGATGACATATTACATCCTCCGCCATCTGAAATGATCTGAACCAGTCTGAAAATGTGAATGCCAGAACCTCCCCCGCAGTCCAAACAGTTTGTAGAGGATGTCTAAATAGTCTGGTGTACTAACCACAACTGAGGAATTTATTAGAGCGCTAAAGTACTGTAGCAAAAATGTTGTCATTCAAAGGTTGGGGGAGGGATGGAGTATTCCGAAGGCCAGACTCTAAGGCCCTGGCAAGACTACAGGCGATGTCCAGCTCCCAGGGATCAAAAGGTGATGGAGAGGCATCTAATTGAGGAGGGCAGCTCTGATATTTGTGGTTTCCATCCCAGCAGTGGAATTTGATACAATCCTTTGAAAAATTCCACAGCCAGCTCCGGAGTCCTGCAGGAAGAGGCCCAAGGGGATTCCTGGAAGTTACAAATAATGGGGGTTGGATCCTTGTCTCCAAATCTCTGGGACTAGCCTCATCATTTTAAATTGTCTTTCTCCAGTGCGGGATACCTGTAGCTGGGATCTCCTCTTGGAATTCAATTTACATTTAAGGCTGATGCAGATGTTCACATGATTAAATAATAAGGAAAACTAACAAACAAATAGAGAGTATGAAAAAAAATGCACAAGTAAAAAAATGTATCTGCAAAATACTAATATAAATGTAAATGAATTTCTGACCCAAATCATTATATGTACTATTTGTGTTTAAGATGATTTATTTGATATCTTATGCAAATACTTCTCCTAAAGCATATCTTTGCACTCGATTAATTTCCCCAAGTCTTAATATATTTCACTTCTTATTTTCTGGCCCTTACTATGATGTGGAGAAGTGGTAGGTATTTAAGACGAAGAGAAGACATAAAATTATCTACTTTATGCCTAAGAAAATCATTAAACATTTGCTTAGCGACTCAATAAACTTTATTTGATATGTATGGGACACTGGGGGGTAAAGAAAGATGGGAAATGTTTATCATTTGATAGAAAGTCCAATTTCATCTTGTAAATCTTATGCCAACTATTTACATTTTTAAAGTTTGGTTTTCTTTATTTTAAATTGAGAGTGATATTATGAAATAGAGGAAAGAGACAGATTATTCAGTAATGGTGTCTATTATAATCATTATTAAAGATGAGTCATCCTCCCCCCAATTTCCAGTAGAATTACTATTTTTTTTTTTTTTTTTGGCTTTGCCAGATGCTGTGCCTAGACATCAGGTCATAGTCATTTAAATTTGGAAAGGATTGTTCACTGGCTAACTCATCTTCTTGCCCTTGTTCAGCTTAAATTAGCAGAATTCCTTGGTATAACTAGAAAACTACACTTACAAGATGAAAGAAACCTTTATATATAAAAGAGAAGAAAATAGTGTGACCCAAGAAAAGCTTTCTGGTTGGAAAATGATCTTTTTTTTTGGCCGTGGAACCACAGGCTCATGTTGCCCAGGGTACCACGGACTCAAGCAATCCCCGGCCTCAGCTTCCCAGGTAGCTGGGATTACAGGCACGCACCACCAAGCCCAGCTATTTTGGGGGGACTAGGTCTCACTACGTTGCCCCGAGCAGCACTCCAACTGCGATTCCTGGTCCCCACCGCAGTTTCCTAGGCTGCCGCTTACAGGCATGCGCCACTATGCCTGGCCCTGGAAAATGATCATTCTTCATGAGCTCATACATAGAAATTATGTACATCAAAGTCGGGTCACAGACCCTAACGGCAGAGCTGCTAATGGACATAGACATGAGTTGGATGAAGTTTCTAGACAGTTTGGCATCATTTCAACTTTCTTGCCAATTTGAATCCTGAGACTCCTGTGAAATTCAAATATACTTAATTTTATTTCAAGTGTTTTTGTGCAGTGAGACATTTTATCTCACTTTTTTTATAGTTATCTATTTACTCTTCAAACTATAAACACATCGCATGTTAACTCCTCAGAGTTCCATATACTCAAAAAAAGTTGATTATTATTCTCCAAATTTTTATTCCTCTCATCCCAATTTAATATCCATCCTTCTTGCTCAATTCTTTTTTGAATTTTGGACACATATAATCATGTTTTCTGCAAATAATGATGATGCTACCTATACGTTTTCAAAATGTGCTCTCATGATGATTTCATCCTAATTCATTAAATAAAAATTAAACCAGATGCCAGCAGCAAAACAACACATACAAGGGAATGGAGAAGACAGTCTGCAATAAGAAAACATGAACACACCACAAATAAATGTAGACTGGCTACTTAATGCAAGGTTAACACTGAAAACCTACCAACATGGATCCCCTGGTCCCAAGAACACATTCCCTTACCCAGTGAAAAGACACTGCCACAGGAAAGGAAGAGACTAATGGACTTAACACAGATTAGCAAACAAAAAAGATAGGATTTTGAGTAAATGGAGGGAGTACCAGAGGGAAGGGGAGGTATCCCAAAAACCATTTATTGAGGTTGTGAATTAAAGAAGAAAAAAAAATAAAGAAAATTTAAAAAACATATATTAAAAATGTATTAAAAAAACCCTCCTCTGGTAATTATTCATGATTTTCATTGGATTAGCTTTTTATATAATGGTTTTATATGAATGCTAAGAAAGAAATCCACCTCCCTTTAGCTCAAAGCTCCAATCTTCTTGTCTCCCACCCCAAAGACCATTAATCTAGCACCAGGCTCACAGCAAAGCTACAACCTGAGGGAGAGGAAATGATCAGCAAAGGCCTTCAGCAGATGCCTGTTCACAATGAGAAACTTCTTTACTGATAGGCACAAGGAGTTGATTGGAGTAGACAGTCAACAATGAGAAGACAACCATAGACTCCAAATGAGCACAGACTGGCTGCCCAACACAAAAGTTAAAACTGAACACTTACTAGCATGGCTTACTATATCCCAGGAACACAGTCCCTCACTCAAGAAAAAGATAATGCCACAGAAAAAAAGAGATTAAAAAAAAAGAGTCCCCAAAAAGGAGACCAATGGACTCAACATAGATCAGCAAATAACAAGGAAAGAGGGGTCTGAGTGAACAGAGGGGGCATCAGCGGGAGGGGAGGATATTCCAATAACTACTTGCTGATATTGTAAGAAATCTAAAGAATGAATGGAAAAACTGATTTTTCGGTGCTAATAGGAAAAATCATTTTATGTAGTTATGTATGCAAAAAATACATTGATTTATTTTTAATGTTAAAACAGCCTTGCTTTGTAGAATAACCACAACTTACTTTGTTAAACAATTCTTTTTTTATGTATTTCTAAGATAATTTGCTAATGTTTGATTTAGAGTCTTTACATATGTATTTATGAAGGAGCTCATTTGCAAGTTAATTTTCTTGAAATATGTCAGGTTTTGAAATCTTGGTTATAATCCCTTCATAAAATGAGCTGGAGAGTAACCATTCTTTTCTAGTTGCTGTGCACCATTTGCAAACCGGAAGAGTCATTCCAGATAAGGAAAACCTCTCTCATTAACCATCCCTAGAAAACTTGGGACTGATATACTAAAATAACCTTCTGAGAATGCAGTGGCTCTGTTGGCACTCCCAAAATCAGAGATTGCAACCATCTGCCTACACTCCCCCTTCCTCAATTACTCTTAGACTTTAGAATGTTAATGGTCTCTCAGGTTTGTTTGTATTCTTTGGAATTCAACAGGCCCTCACCCTATGTCCCTATAAATACCCCTTTCTTATGTTAATAAAGTTGTCTCATGTTCATATTTTCATTTAAACCCCAGCTGTGGCTGGGCAATCTCTTCTCAATTCATTTCTCCTACCTGCATCTGGCAGCCAACATCTAGTCTCTACAAGAGTTAAAGAACAATTTAAATAACGTATTTCCTTAAATATTTTGGTAAATTAAGTTGAGTTGGTATTTTTTTGTGTGTGAACACTTTAATGAGTTCAATTCTTAATTGAATAAGATAATCAAATTTTATATTCTTCATGTGTCATTTGAGTAATGCTTTAGGAATATTTTTTCATTTAAAATTTCTAAATTACTTATGTTTTCTTATTTCAATTTTTAAATATATGTAAATTATATGGTGATCTCTCTTCATTTTTAATATTGGATTTTGCTTATTTGGGCCTTTTATCTTTCTGGAATTTTTTTCTTAACTCAGTCTAACCAAAAAATTTATAAATTTTATCACTCTTTCCAAAGAGTCACGCATTGGTTTTGTTAAATTTCTTTAAATATGTTTGTTTTCTACCTTATTTATTGCTACTTCACATCTTTATATTTTCTTCCTTCCATTCTTTTTGCATTTAATCCATTTTAAAATCTCTTCTTGAGTACAACGCTGATCTTACTGATTTTCAACTTTCCTTCATTTCTATTATATAAATTTAAATCTACACATTTCCCTAATTATGCTTTGTGTGCATCCCACAAGTTTTCATATTTAGTTTTATCATTGGGTTATTTTGAAGTCATTTTTAAAATTTTAAATGGGAGTATTATGTAGTTATCTTTTGATAATTATTTCTGGCTTAATGTTTATTAATTTTTAGTTTAATTAGTGCAAATGGTTAAAGAATACATGCTACATTAATTTAAGCTTAGGAATTGTCGAGGATTACTTCATAACTCTCATATCTATGAGTCATTGGTTGTAGACTGCCTACAGGAACATGACAGTGACTTAGACTGTGAATTTTCCTTACCCGTATTCCCAGCAATTTGAATGAATGAGGACCAACTGATAGACCAGAGTATCTGTAACAAGTGTTCTCTTGTAAATTTTGTCTATCAATGATATTGTTGTCAGTTATCAGGATCTCTTAGTAGATGGATACAAGTTTAGAATTTTTCTGTATGCCTGACACTTTTTGTCATTATAAAGTGTTTATTTTTTTAAAATACCTAGTACCTGCTTTTCTCATATGAATATAGCTATACTATCTTTATTCTGTTTCATAGTTCTATGACATAGTTTTATCCCAGTTTAATGACTTTTCAATGTTTCTGTTCCATTAACTAAATTTGTCTTCTAAAAGAAGTATATAGGATGTGTGTGTATGTGTGTGTGTTACTCAACCAGTCTCTCTTTAATGGAACATTTAGTCCATTTATATTTCACTGAAACATTTAGGTTTAAATCTATCATCTTACTGTTTTTACTTAGATTACTCACCTCATTAATGTCTCCATTTTCTTTCCTTGCCTGACTTGTTTAGTTTGAATTTTTATTACCATTTGCATTTACTCTTTTTAATTATATAGTCTCCCTGTTCTACAAATTACAATTACATTCTTAACTTACAAATCTAAAATGGATAATTTTATCACTCTTTCTACATGATGACTTTAGAACTCTTAATTCCATTAAACATTCAGAATTGCCATTTTTGTCATACATTTAATTTTTTGAAATTTGTATATCACATTCTTACTACTATTTTACACAATGTTAATAAAATTTTGTTTACCCTTGTACATTGTATATCCCTTGTACATTGTTTTTCTTTCCCACATTTCTGAGGCTTTATCTGAAATCATAGTGAGAATATTTAACTTTTTTCCTTGAGGGTGGTATTGTTGCAACAAATTGTCTCATTTTTCACCTATCTGAATATATATATATAAATATATCTATAATTTAAGATAATTTTATACTTTGTGGAAAGTATTTGTTGAAGGGCAGTTAAATTCTTTTCTATTGATGATATCAAACTTTGCTAATACTTGATATCTATTTAGATTAACAAAAATCTTCTTGCCCAATTATTTTTTCAAAGATAATATTTTTCTTTGATTAATTTTTAGTTATTTTTATCGGCATATATCTTCATATTATGATGTGTCTGTCTTAAATTTCTTTGCATTTTGATCCTTATGGTACATTGAAAGCTTTTTTTTTTTAACCTCTGGTGAAATTTTAATAGTAGGTAGAATCACCAAAAACTGTCTTTAAGACAATTTGTACAAACACTTCAAGGGTCATTTATTGAGACTATATTCTCAATATAGTGAGATGCAGTATAACATTTTTAATTGATATCTGTTATAAGCTGAATGATATTTAATTTTAAAAAGGCTTTTTAATATTCGGCTCATCTCAACAGTTTTGGAAAAGTCTCACCCACTCTCTCTTTAAATATTGCCTGTGCCACCTGTCTTTCCATTTCATATATGCCAGAACACATTAGACCTATTTTTTCCTTACTCTATTCTATATATTCTGTATTTTCCCTTTTTCTTTCATGCTCCTTTCTGACTTTTTCCTTCTAATTATCTTTCTGTTTACTGATTTAAGCTACATCTAATTTATCACTGAATTTATGAATTCCAAATTTTGATTCTTATATATTTCAGTTCATTATTGTTATTCTATGATTTTTAGTTTTCTGATGGAGTTCTCACTTTTTCCTTTTGATTTTTTGTCATTTTAAGGATAATTTAAAACCAGTATGTGATTATTCCATTATTTGGATCTCTGTATACAGACCTTTATTGTTTTCTGTTTTTTTTTTTTTTCTGGCTTTTTACACTTTCCCTAGGGTAGAATATGAGCATTCTTGTCTTTTAAGAAGCTGCCAAAAATAAGGCTAAGTCCCTCAGTTTTCTCATTTACTTCTAAAGGGTCAGATAAACTCCAAATGAAAAAGTAGTCAGTCACTTCTTAGTTTCCTCTTGTCCTAACTATTCGTCCTATATTTATTCCTTGACTTCTTAACAACAACAAAAAAAAAAAAAACAAAAAACCTCAATTTTTTCCTCTTCATGTTTTCCTCTATGCTTAATGTAAAAATTAATATAAGCTTTAGAGTTCACTTACATCATCTTGCTTTTTTGTTGCTGTTTTTTCCTTTTTGTTTCTTTTTCTTGATTGAGGTGCTTTTTTTCTTTATTTCTCATTTCAGTTTTTTCCCCCACTGGTATCTAATTTTATGTATCTTAAGTTCCTGTTGATTGTGATCTTTGAAATTTCACTATATTCATTTAGCTTAATAAAACCTGAAATAAAATAATATTTTAATCTCCTGAAAATGCAAGGAATGAAATAGCTTTAATTTGATTGCTCCTTCCAATAAGCATGCTGTTTTCTGTTTAGTGATTTAATTGTCCTTTTTAAAGTACTCAATGTGGTATAAGAAGTATTTCTTCAACATAAGGACTTGGATTAAATTTTTACTCTTTCATTGACTTATTATTTATTTGTGCATCTCAATGTGTTTCTGTCTTTTGCCTTCTTTTGAAGTACATCACTGCTTGAAAGCACTGTTCTTGTTAGATCCTTCTCTTTGATCTGTAATTTCTTTAAACATTTGAGATACTGGTTTTCATGTTTTATATTTGACAGTTCTAATATTTTCAGTTCTTCAGAATTTAAATTTATCACCCATAGTTGCTAAACTTAGTGATTTGATGATCATGATCTTTGATTGTGAATTCAGTACTTAATCTTAAATTTTTGTGACTATTTTACCTCATTTGCGGAAGCTCCTTTCCAGAGTAAGGTTACTTGCATTTTTGCTGATGGCCATAGTGAAACTTAGTCAGCTTTAACTCTCCAGACAGTCTGTGAGTGAAATTATTCTGTCTTCGAATGAGGACAGAGCACCAATGACAGTACTACTGTGGACAGCTACATTGACAAGAAACCCAGAAAGATATTCATTACTCTAGTCCCAGGCGTCTAGTACTTGGGACCAATTTACTTTATGACTCCCTGTGCTCTTACATCATAACCAGTATTTCAGAGGTTGTGTCTGTTTGTGATGCTGTTTTTGTGAAGTATGTGTATCTATGTGAGGGGAGCGGGGGGGGGGGGGGGGGGGGGGGGGGGGGGGGACACGTGTAAGTGCCTCAAAGGATCTGGACAAATTTACCATAGTTTCCAAAGCTGAAGTTTTATTAGATTTTTAATTATGTCTCTTCTTGTATCTGATCTACTTTTTTCTTCTAGAATCTTTATTACTTACATATTAGATATGTTGTATTTGTCCCTTAAGTTTCTTCTCTTCTCATTTGTCTTGTTTCTTTTTTTTAATGTCCTTAAAAAATATGTTTTCATTTGATCCTCCAGACCCTTATTTGCAATTTCTCAGCAAACACTATTTTTCATTTATTCTGTTTGCATTTTAAATGCAAAAATACTGTTTTAAATCCAAATTTTGTATTTTACACTCTTTTCATTTTCTTGAAAACTTTCACTGCAGTGCTATTTTACTGCAGCATCTTGGACTATAGTACCCTTAATAAAGAATGTGATGATTTTTATTCTTGACTGAAAATGACCACTAATGAGACTCTACATATACAGTCCTTCCAAAGGAAAATTTTGTTGACCTAAGCATACATTGAGCCATAGCTACAACCTTTTGTTCTCATCTCGAGATTTAGCTTATAGGACCATAATGTATTTGGATTCAAGGGAAATGCTGGGGGGTAGCCAGTCTCCTGTGATCTGTAATAATGCCCTGCCCTATTATTTTTAAATATGAGAGCTAGAAAATAGATTCCTTTTCTCAAGAACTTGAGCAAATTTCATTGAAAGACATTGTCAATTGTCAAAAGAGTTGGAAGTAAGAAAGTTGAGAGGTAGAGCTAAGACTATAGTGAGAACAATGAACGTAAGTTACTAATAACATTAAATTTGGATAAGCAGATAAACAAGCTAGTACTCATCATCTCAGATAGGTCTGGATAATTCCCACTAGTCAGTCCTGTGAGGTCTTTATTCTTTGGATTCAAAAACACCTCAGTAAAATATTTTCTTTTGCCACTGAGCAGCTGACATAAGATTGTTATCATAAAATTTGATGTATTGGCCAATTTATGTATAGATCTCTGATATACAAGGTTGCAAGTAGATAGAATTACTAGAAGGGTAATAGTTAGTAGCTCCTTGATACATAAAGCTTGGAGAAAAGAGAGTATCTCCTAATAGTTTTCAATTGCCATTTATTCTTCTTTCCAGCTCATCTCAAGTCCTTGCTTCTCAGGAAAAAAATATGGATAATGCTAGTGATGCCAAACTTTTGGTAACCATTGAAACCCTGCCTCTTGTGTCTATGTCCTTGTATAATATCCTCCTATGTCCTTGTAAAATGCTGGCACTTGAATGCCAGCAAGAATTGTGACTTGCTTCTAACCAACACAGCAAAAAGAATGGAATGCCATGCTCATGACTAGGTTGTATCATATTGTAAATGATAGAATGTCATGTTCATAACTGCATAACTTTATATATCACTCTAACTTCCCAGCTAGAAGTAAAGCTTCCCTTTGAAGATTTAATGAAGTTAAGTGGATAAACTGAGAAATCTAGTTGATAATAAACTGCAGTTGGGCTCTGGAAACAGCATTCAACTACTAAAACCTATGATCAAGTTCCAGTCCATGGGCAGCAAAAAATTATGGTCCTCAATCACACAGCCACAGAAAATAAATTGCTTCGACATCCAGAATAAGCTTAAAAGCAGGATTCCTCCACAGTTAAGATGAAACTTCAGCGTGGCAACCAAATTAAACATAGTTTTAAAAACTTGAACTAGTTATGAAGCTAGACTGGACCCAGATTCCTGCTCCCCCCAGGATCCATGAAATAAATTTATAGTGTTTTAAGTCACTGGATTTGTGGTTATTTGTTACATATCAATAGAAAACTAATTGCATGACTAAAGAAAGTTGATTAGAAGGTTCAAAATGAAGAAATTTACTCCGCCTCCACCAAAAGTTTTAAGTTAGCCCATGTATTTTTTATGAATTTCTTTTTCATGCAAATCTTGTATTCATTTAAGAAAATGTTTAAATATGTACTTTCTCCATCATATATATATGGTGTATGTGAATATACACACATATATGTGTATATATGTATATATATGTGTATGCACATGTATACATGTATGCACATATATATGTATATATGTGTGTGTATATATGTGTGTGTGTGTAGATATAAAGCAAGAAACCAGAGAATTGAAACATCATGGACAAGAAAAAGCAAGGATTAAACATGAGATCAGAAGCCAGACACAACATGCCACATATTGCATAATTCCATTTATATGAAATTTATATAATAAGCAATTCCATAGACATGGAAAGTAGATGGTGGTTGCCAACCATTGAGCAAAGGAGGATAGGATGCATCTGCTAAGGGATCCAGAGTTCCCTTTTGGAGTGATGAAAATGCTCTGGACCTAGTTAGTGGTGGCAGTTGCACAACTCTGTGGACACACTAAAAACGACTGAGTTAGACACTTTAAAATGATAATTTTATATTATGTGGAGTACATCACAATGATAATAATAAGAGATACGGGAGTTTTCATAAACAGTTAAGTTGTACGATAAAGATAACCACTAAACAAAAATGAAGAACAGCCTCAGAAATGGTAAAGTTTACTAAAACGAGAAGAGAAAACCATGGCGGTTGCAGAAAGAACAGAAAGAAATCAAGAAGACACTAAGGGAGAGCAGAATGAGGTATTGTTGCTGTTTTAAATAAATTATTCAGTGACTCACACTTGATCAAATACATTATAAGAATTTGACTCATGAAGAAACCAATAAATAGGTGGAGATAGGGAAAGGAGGAAAGACTAAAATGTGGGATTGACAACAGATCCTCCTATAATGCCCTTTCCAGGCTAAAGCAGATAAGATTTATAATACTGATAAAAGCAGAATACTGAATAAAGCAGATAAGATTTATAATACTGTGCAGGGTGTAACCCTAGTCAGAACTCTAGCTTTACCTCTTATTTCCAGAATGACTTTAAGTCAGTTTATCAATATGATTTTTCAGTATTTCTTTTTTTCTAAAATATTATAATACAGTAACTTCTTCATAGGGTAATTTGTGGAGATTCAACAAAATAAAATTGCTCTTTCTCCCCCACCTCTCTAACTATCTGCCTCAAAAGTAATATTGGGCATAACTCATGATATATTAAGGACATTTAATTGTTTGCAGCAATGACTAAATTGTTATTAGTTGAAGTGATAATAGTGGTAACATCTTCTAAGGATTTTCCAAAGCTCACTGTTTCCCAAGTTACACAGTCTCCTCTAACTTAATTGGCCTACTGGCTCTCTTAAAACAGTTTGTTCTTTTGTATTGCTTGTTTCCTACTACATTAGTTTACCGCCATTTCCATTTCCTGAAAGAGGACTTCTCTCTGTCTTTTGAAAGTCTGCCATTTTGAGTCTCATCTTCCCTTTTAACGATGCCAGAACTCCTGCTCTCAGTTACACTCCTTTCTTTGGACTTTGAAAGATGTTTATGGTTTTCACCATAATAGGAGTCTAGTTCCTTTCTTTTTTTTCTCTTTTTTTTTTCATTATACTAGCCAATATCTTTAATAAAGTGTTCACTAGCAGCAACAAGTGCAAACTTTGGGTTCTAATATTCCTTCATTTTTGCAGAATAACCAGTATGATCACTAGACTAATCTAATAGACATAATTAAGAAATATTTCTTTAATTTTAACTTCCTAAGAGTTTTTACAAAATCAGAAACTGATATCAAAATTTATCAAATTCTTTTTAGCATCTTTTAAAATAATCAAATATATTTTTCTCTTTTTATCTGTTAATCTAAATTTTATGGGTAGATTATCTTTTGGGGAGTAGTCTTGCATTCCTTGAGTAAATAAAACCTACTATACAACATTATAAATATTCTGTTTGTAATGGTTTGTTGTTATTTCTATAAGATTTTAACTACTAAGTTCATAAGAAAGTTTGGTTTATCTGTGCTATCCTTGTGGTTTCCTTATCTAATGTTGGTGTCAGGATTTTATAAACTTTGTAAAATAAGTTTAGTCACATTTTGTAATTTATTTTGGTGGAGAATAGTTTATATAATTTTTAAATTATTCATTTCTTGAGAATTTGGGTAAACCCCCCTGAAAAATTACCTAAGCCTAATGTACCTATTTAGATATCAGACTTGTTTAAGGTGGAAAAGGCAAATTAATTTGAAAATGACAGATGAAAGATCAGACATAAAAGGAGAAAGAAAAAAGCAGATAAGGAGAGATACTGAGAACAGATACTTTTTAAACTGTCTTTATACATAGAATTTCTTTCTGTCTTTGATTCTGAGCAATTTAGATTCTTTTATGCTATAGCAAATTTTGATAATTTATATTTTGAAATTCTTCATTTCTTCTAACCTTCAAAATGTACTGGTAATAAATTATTATATTTCATATGGTACTATATAGCTATGTCATATTATTACATATAATAATAATATATCAAAGAGGATATCATATAATATAATATATTACATATTATATATAACATATTATAGAACATATAACATAATATATTTTATTAAATAACATATAATATATTATACTATAATATATAATACTATATATAATAGTATATATTATATTACTGTGTAGTATATATAATAATATCATAATATATGATAATAATATAGTATAGTAATATAATATGTACTATAAAATATATAATATGTTATATAATATATAGTAAATATTGTATAATAAACTATATT
>PVHY01010285.1:0-52588 GCA_004024945.1 Uropsilus gracilis | reverse complement strand
AGGTCTCGCTATTTTTGCCTGTGGAACCGCAGGCTCTCGTTGCCTGGGGTACCATAGACCCAAGCAATCCCCAGCCTCAGCTTCCCAGGTAGCTGGGATTACAGGTGCGCGCCACCACGTCCAGCTATTTTTTTGGAACTAGGTCTCGCTACAGGCCCCAGGCGGGACTCAAACCACGATCCCTAGCCCCGGCCGCTTCATAGGCTGAAGCTTACAGGCACGAGCCACCATGCCCGGCCCTAGAGTTTTCATTTTCGATAAACACCTAGAAGTGGTATTACTGGATCCTATGGTATTTCTAGTTCCAGATTTTTGAGGCATCTCCATTTTGCTTTCTACAGAGATTGTACAATTCCACTCAAACTAAATGTGGGTAAGTGTTCCCTTTATTCTATATCGTGGCAAACTTGCTATTTCTGGTAATTTTTCATTATAGATCATCTTTACAGAGGTGAGGTCATACCTCATTGTGATTTTTATTCGATTTTCTTTATAATAAGTGATGTTAAACATTTTCTCATATGCCTGTGGGCTATGTGAAAATCTTTAGATGAATCCTCCTTTCTAAGGCTAATCTTGCACATACTCCCCTTGCCCCTTCAGCAGCTGACCACAGGTTTTTCTCACTAGCTGTTAATTTGAATTTCCTACAATCTTATGTCAGTGAAAGCATACATTATAATGATTTTTAGCTATCATCTTTCACTTATCCATGCTGTTGGATATACTAGTAATTCATTACTTTTATTGCTATGTAGTATTCTATTTGTGGAAAAACCACAATTTCTCTATTGATAGATATTTCAATGCTTTTCAGTTTTGGATTATTACAGGTAAAACTACTACAAACATTTATGTACAAGCATTAGTATGAACTCATACTTTATTTTCTCTTGACTAAATACCTGGAAATGAAATGATTGGTTCATATATGCAAGTTTAATTTTAAAGAAACTCCAAATTGCTTCTAAAGGGATTATACTATATCACATCCCCATCAGTAGTATTTGAGAATTCCGTTTCCTTCAAATCCTTACCAACAGTTGATATGGTGATAGAATTTTGACATTCTAGTAGATGCATAACAGTATTACACTCATTTTATTTACCAGTTCCCTAATGACTAATGACAATGAGCATCTTCACCTGTGTATATTGTCATTTCTATATCTTTTTTTGCGAAATATTTATTCAGGTTATTACCAACTGGTCAAAGGAGAACCTATATCAGGAAATTCTTATCAGCTATTTTTAGTTGTTTCTTAGAAACCCAAGCAAGATACTGGCTCAAACTGGTTTGAGGATCTGAAGTAATCTTAAAGTCATTTACATAAATTAACTTGCTAAACAGCCCATCCCAGGGACCAAAAATGCTTCTATTTTCTCATCATAATATGTATGTGGAAGCAATGATCAGGAGTAAGTGATCTGTGCCAGTTTAGCACAGCCCCCAGCCCCAACTACACCTTAAAAAACCTGCCAGTGTTCTGTATATTCATAGTCCGAGAAATCAGGGATATCAAACCTCAGGAACTCCCTGTCTCCTTACTTGATCCAGTAATAGGCAATTTGTCTAAAGTCAGTCAGCTTGATCTCATCTACCAGCAAACACACACCAAGCCACAGACTCCTTGAGTTTAGTAACAATAACTTCTGCCTACCAGACATGGTAGCGTGTGCCTGTAAACAACAGCCTATGGAGTGGCTGCTGGGACTGGGGATCATGGTTCGAGTCCCCCCCAGGGCAACATAGTGAGGCCTAGTTCCAAAAAATAGTTGGGTGTGGTGGTGCACCCCTGTAATCCCAGTTACCTGGGAAGCTGAGGCTGGGTATTGCTTGAATCTGTGGTATCATGGGCAACGTGAGCCTGCGAGACCTAGTCTCAAAAAAAAAAAAAAAAAAAGTAAATGAAGTAAGTAATAACTTCTGCCCTTTCAAAAACTGAGTCCATTTTCTAATGAGTTTTGAAAGTATATATTCTGTATACAAGTCCTTTATCAGATATGCTTATGCAAATATTTCCTTTCAGCCTATGTCTTTTCATTCTTTCAATAGAGTCTTTTTGAAGAGTAGAAATTCTTTATTTTAATGAGTTCAATTTATCAAAATTTCTGGTAATTTTAAAAGGCTACCACACTCTCTAGGCTGAGATGAACTTTAAGTGCCTTGTCAGATTTATGACTTGACTATTAAATATGGCCTAATAAGTTCTTTCCTAGCCAAATCGCATTACTAAAATGATCAAACAGCTACAAGATATCCAGGTTCCAGTGCATACCTACTTATTTCAAGCAGAATGATGATGGAGCAAAATTTCAATACCAGCAGGAAATTCAGAACAAAGTAGAAAGGTACAGTGATGTTATTTTATAAATGCAGATCAAGGAAGGATGAAGCCACTGAACTGAGCTGCTGATAGTGAGGAGAGAGCAGCTTTGTCTTCAACAACAGGGATAAAGGCCAGAAAATTGGCCCAAATCACCCATGAATCAGAGATAAAAAGATTCTAGTTCTGGGGAAGGAGTGAGACTCATGGCTCTCTACACAGGCATTGGCTGCCTCTGCATTTTAGCAGGAGAAATTCTCTACAATCCTATATAGAGACCCATAACCTTACTATTTTAGATTATTTATAATTGAGATAAAGGAAACTGCCTAGATCCAAATCATCAAAAAAAGGTTGCAAGAGGTAAGTATTTTACTGTAGTATCTCATGTAATTGCCTGGGAATCTGGTGAAAGGGGTCCTGTTTTTGAGAAAACAAGCACGGAGAAGTCAAGTGAGCAGAAAGACAATCCCAACTTTAGGGTTTATGCTCTTTTCCATTCTTTTTTTCTTTTTGAGACTAGGTCTCACTATGTTCCCTGGGGGTAGTCCCAATCCTGCAGACTCAAGTGATCCCCATCCTCAGCCTCCCAGGTAGCTGGGATTACAGGTGCACACAACCATGCCTGACTATCTTTTGAGACGAGGTCTTGCTGTGTTGCCCGGGGTAGTCTCAAACCCGTGAACTCAAGCTATTCCCAGCCTTGGCCTCCCGAGGCTGGGATTAAAGGCACGGGCCACCACACCCATTTTTCATTCTTTTTTTTTCTTTTTTTGAGACTAGTTCTTGCTATTTTTGCCCATGGAACCGCAGGCTCATGTTACCCAGAGTACCACAGACTTAAGCAATCCCCAGCCTCAGCTTCCCTGGTAGTTGGGACTATAGGGATACACTACCATGCGCAGCTATGTTTTTGGAACTAGGTCTCACTACGTTGCCCCAACCAGGACTTGAACCACGATCCCTGGTTCCTGTTGTGGCTTCCTAGGCTGCCACTTACAGGAAATGCTACAGTGTCTGGCCTTCTTTTCCATTCTTAATGCCACTTTTTCTTGGCAAGTAAATGATTTGACTCTTTGGCCTTAATGAGTGATCGTTTAGTCAGTTATATCTTATTTTCTTCTATTCCCTATTTAAGTCTAGTCACTTGAATAGGGAATGAATATGAATGTGTCCCTAGCTCAGAAAGGGTTTTTGATCCTTTGTGACTAGTGTGCTTCCTTTGTCCCCACCTCCATATCCCAAAAAGAAGACCCTGAATCATATTAGTGTCATATTAGCTGACATCATATTAGTGTCAGCACTTAGTTCTGATATACATTAGCTGATTGAGAAAATGAAGAAAGCTCCAATCCAGCCCTGGTGAAACCTTTGCTTATAAACACAGATGGCTAAGAAAGACTGATTGTTCAAAAACTCACTCAAACATCCAGATAAATGAGGGCCTGTGCTAAGTCATGTATTCTCATAGGGATGTGGTTATACCAGCTCTAGAAATAGCAAACATCTTTTTTTCAGGAAGCATACCTTTATCTTGTTACTAGAATGACTCGGAGTTTCTCTGTAGACTTGGGAAATCTAAACGCTATGGACTTTGATACAAGCACAAGGTAGATATGAGCACAAGGTAAGGGGCAATCCTGAGGAATCTGTATCACAGTCATAGAGGGAAAAAGTGGGGAAACCTCCCAAGGAAAACCCTTCGAAAAGATCACCACTATGACCACTATCTTGTATAGAGTGCTTTGCAGTCTCTGCTCTGTTCTTTATATGATTAATTCACAAACAATATAAATAAATAATAAATCACCAGTAATAGTGCAAACTAGCATCATGTGCTTTCTGGTATGGCACAAAGGGAAACACACATCACCATTGAAGTTTATTTTTCCATTGTGATAAAAAACACACAATGCAAAACTTACCCTCTCAATCACTCCCAAGTGTATACAGTGCAGTAGCATGCGCTATAAGCACCATGTTATGCAACAGATCTTGAATGTTTTCATCTTTAAAAACTGAATGATAATCACCAAATAGCATTGTCCTCTACTTTCCCCCTTCAGCAATTCTCGTTCTTCCAGGTTTGGAGAGTTTGATTATACTAGACACCATCTCTGAGCAGAAACAAACAGCATCTCTTGTTCTGCCACTGGCCATATCATTCAGCACAATATCCCCAAGCTTTATTTTTTTTATAATTTTTACTTATTTTTATTTGTCTTATTGTTTGCTTACATAGCTCATGTTTGTAGGTATGGTCTTCTCCTGCTTCTTCCCTCTTCCCCTTCTCCTGGTCCCCCCCCCCCCCTCTGGTCACTCCAGTTCCTTTCTCACTGTCATTTGTTTGTTGATGATTGGCTTTGGTCTCTGTGTTCTTTCTGAAGCACTGTCCTCCTGGATGAAGTCCTGCCTTCCTGGGGGAGTGCAGACCAGGCTGATCAGTTTTCCATGAATACCCTAATGGCAGGTGGCCCTTTTGAGATGTTGGCAAATCTCCTGGTGGTCTGGTGTGTGAAGTGGCTCTCCCCATTTCTTATTGACACTTCTTTGTGGCTTTGTTATCCCATTGAGATGGGGGAGCTCCTTGCTCATATTGAAAGTGTCTTTGGGTGGGGAGTTAAGCCCAAGAACCAGAAATATTGTCAGTTTTTCTTGGTGATATGTCTTTACTCTCGTCCACAACCGTCTTGTGTCTTGGAGTTCCGACCATGCTCTTTGTGGGCAGGTGATGGGTGTGTTCAGGACCTTTATTTCTCTGTCTTTTCCAGTATATCTGTATCTGGGTTGTTTTTCTCGTTCAAGCTGAGGAATGGTTGATGTGGGAATGAACCAGAGGGAGACACCCCCCAGCCCTCCCCCAGAAGTTTTCCTGTCTTCATCTCCCCAACCTGTAGGGGAACAGGCGGAGCCATGGGCCACATGAAGGTAGCTAGGTAGGCCTAGCTCCCCCTGCAGAGGAGAAGCTTATCTGCTTCCCCTTTACCCTCTGCCAACATGCTGGGCATGCTCGCTCAAGCAAAGGGTGCTCTGTCCTTCCCGGGACCTCCCCTCCAAGCTGCTGAACCTTAAGGGGGTGGGCCCCTCTTACCTGAATACAGAGGTGGAGGGGGCAGAACCTCAGGCCACATGGAGGTATCTAGGTAGGCCTAACTCCTCCAGAGAGAAACAGCTTACCTGCTCCCCCTGCACCTTCTGCTCGAGAGAGAGCATGCCCAGGCTTTATTTTTTTTGTAGCCTATGACAAAATTTTCTTTCTTTTTAAGGTTGAAAACTGTTCTACTACATGTATATATAATTTTCTCTTTATCCATTCATCTGTGGATGTACATTTAAGTTCTTCCATCTCTTGGATATTTTGATTTTACAATGAACTTGGATGTACAAATATCTTTTTAGGCTCTGTTTTAAATTCTTTGGGATGCCTACCCAGGGATGAGATTGCTGGTTCATACAGTAATTATATTTTTAATTCTTTGGGGAATCTGTACAGTTTTTTTATAAGTACCATTTTTATTCTAGATATTAAGCCCTTATTAGTATGTAGTTTGTAGATGTCTCTCTCATTCTATAGATTACCTTTTTACTCTGCTGGTTATTTTCTTTCTGGCAGTTTTAAAGTTTGATACAATTTCATTTGTCTATTTTTAATTTTGCTGTCTATGTATTTGATGCTGTAGCAAGAAATTATCATCAAATCAATCTCATGAACTTTTCCTATTTTTCTTCTCAGTTTTGTAGGTTAGGTTCTTAAATTTAGATCCTTAATTCATTTGAGTTAGTTCTCATATATGCTGTAACATAAGAGTCCAATCATTCTTTTGCATATTGATTCCATGTTTTCCATCACCAGTTTTAAAGACATTATCTTCCCCATTGAGTACCCTTGATACAGTGGTTGACTACATGCATGCAATTTATTTCTGTGCACTGTGTTCTGTTCCTTCAATCTCTACATCTGTTTTTATGCCCTATCATTTGACTTGACTATTGCAACTTTGAAATAGGTCTTGAAATCAGAAAGTGTGAGACCTCCATTTGAGGGCCTTTGAGAATCCACATGAATCTTAAGAGGTTATTTTCTCTTTCATTGGGGTTTTGATAAGGATTGTATTGAATCTGTAGAAGGCTTTGGTGAGCATGAACATCTTATAATATTGTCTTCTATCCCTGAATACAGGATGTCTCTCCCTCTACTAGTGTCTTCTTTACAGTTTCTTTTAGAAGTGTGCTGTTCTTTTTGGTGTACGTCATTCACCTTTTTTTAATAAGTGCGTTTCTGAGTATTTTATTTTATTTTATTTTATTTTATTTTATTTTTGAGACTAGGTCTCACCATGTTTGCCTGTGGAATCACAGGCACACGTTGCCCCGGGTACCACAGACTCAAGCAATCCCCAGCCTCAGCTTCCCAGGTAGCTGGGATTACAGGCTCGTGCCACCACTCCCAGCTATATTTTTTTGGAACTAAGTCTCTCTACGTGCCCCAGTGGGATTTGAACTGCAATCCCTGGCCCTAGCTGTGGCTTCCTAGGCTGCCACTTACAGGCTTGTGCCACCATGCCATGGGCCTGAGTATTTTTTTTTTTTTTTTTGGTGTTATTATAAATGGGACTATTTTAATAATTTCCTTTTTGGAATGTTTATAGTTAAGTATAGAAATGAAACTAATTTTTATATGTTGATTCTGCATCCTGAACGTTTACTGAATTCATTTATAAGTTGTAGTGGTAATTTTGTGTGGCATCTTTAGGGTTTTACAGGATCATGTTATCTGTGAACAGAGATAACTTTACATCTTCCTTTTCAGTTTGGATGCATTTTATTTCTCTTTTTGCCTGATTGCTCTAGGATGAGGATTAGTCCAGGGTAGATTAGAATCTCCATCACCAACTTGAACAGAAGTGGTGAGAATGGTTATCCTCACTTTAAAGGGAAAGTTATACATTTTTTCACCATTAAGTATAACATTACTTATGGATTTTTCATATACAACCTTTATTATATTGAAGTAATTTCTTTCTATCCCTGGTTTATTGCATAGCAGTCTATTATATTTCTTTTATGTTTTTACTGCCTGTTGAGGCTATCACGTGATTTTGTCCTTCATCCTGTTAATGAAGTACATTATATTGATTGATTTTTATATGTTGAACCTTTCCAGGAATAAAGCCAATTAGATAAAAACATATAATTCTCTTAATGTGTTGTTGAATTTGGTTTGCAAATATTTGTTTGTTATTTTTGCATTTATATTCATCATGGGTATTAGTCTCTAGTTTTCTTATAGTATCATTGTCTGATTATGGTATCAGTGTAAAGCAGGCCTCATTTTTGGGAAATGTTTAAGAAGGACTGACATTCATTCTATTTGAGGTTTGGCAGGATTCTCTAGTGAGAAGATCAGGTCCTGTACTTTATTTATTGGGAAGTTTTTGCGACTAACTCAGTCCTTTTACTGCTTACATCTGCTCAGGTTATTAATTTTTTCATGAGTCATTCTTGTTAGGGTGATTACTTTTAGGATTTTAAAATTTGTTTCATATTATTCAACTTGTTGGCATGTACTTGTTCATATGGTCCTTCATAATTCTTTTATTTCTTTGACATCAATTATAATATCTCCTCTTTCATTTTTTTAAAAATTATTATCAGAGTTATGTCTCTTTTCCTATCTGAGGATCTGACAATTGTGTTGCTCTTTTAAAAATCCAACTTTTAGCTTTGTTGATTTTTTCCCTTGTTTTTCTAGTATCTATCTCATCTATTTCTAACATCACCTGTACTATATCCTTCCTTCTGCTAACTTTAGACTTAGTTGTTTCTTCTTGGAAAGCCTTAAAATACAAAGTCAAGTTGTTGATTTGAAATCTTTCTTCTTGTAGTATTTACTATTTTAGATCTCCTTCTAAAGTACAGCTTTGCTGCATTACAGAAGCTTTGGTATGTTGTGTTTTTGTTTTCATTTGCCTCAAAACATTTTATAATTTCCCTTATGATTTAATCTTTAATCCATTGGTTATATAAAAATGTGAGATTTAATTTCTTCAGGTTTGTAGATTTGGGGCCTTTCCTTATGCTACTGATTTCTAGCTCCATTCCATTGTAGTCAGAAAAGATATATGGTATGATTGCAATCTTTTTAAATTTGTTATCACTTGTTTTGTAGCCTAACGTATGATGTATCTTGGAGAATGTTCCCTGTGCACATAACAGGAATGTTTATTCTGCTGTTGTTGGGTGAAGTTTTATTTCTGTTATGTCTAATTGTTGTTTAGTGTTGTTCAAATCCTCTGTTGCCTTATAGATCTCTGGTTTATCTATCAGCTTTATGTTAGCAGTGTTACAGAGACATCTTTTTAGAACCTGTATGAGTTAATGTAGTTTTATAGTCATAATTTTTGTGATTTTATTTTTTGAGTCTATATCTCAATTAAATCTGATTTATTATCCACCTTTATAGCATTATAATATTTGTATTTGTCTATACATTGACCTTTACCAGAGAGTTTCATATTTACCAGAGAGTTTACCTTTACCAGAGAGTTCTTTACCAGAGAGCTTTTTGTGTTGTTACCTAGCATCCTTTTGTTTCAGTTTAACAATTCAGAGATAAGTTTCACTTCTCTTTGATTTTTGAAGAATGGTTTTGCCAGATTCTTGCTTGGCAGATATTTTACTTTCAGTGCTTTGAATATATCATTTTATTCCTTTCTGGCCTGGACTATTTCTGCTGAGAAATAGTCTGATAATTTTATTAGAACTCCCATGTACATGGTATGTAGTTTAAAGATTCAGAGAGAGAGAGAGAGAGAGAGAGAGAGAGAGAGAGAGAGAGAGAGAGAGAGAGAGAGAGAGAGAGAGAGAGAGAGAGAGAGAATTGATCTGGTAGGGGCTAAAAGCCTTAAATTTTCTCTCCCTGATAAACTTTCTATCCTTTGCCTTGGCAAATATTTTAGTAAGATTTAGGATTGGGGCCAGTCATGAGATATTGCAACTATCAGTTCAGTTTATAGCCTGAAGAATTCTTTTGCACATGCTGTTTCCTTCCCTGTCCTTCTTTTTATGCCTCTTCTTACCTTCCTTGTATTTTTCTCTCCCTGTCTGACTCCCTCTCCCTCTCACAGCCCCTTAAATTTAATCCCTACTCATTCTTCAGGTATCGAATTAAGCTTTGTTTGTTTCAGAAATTTTTTCTTAATCCTCACCTAGTCCTATGCAATATCTGTCCCTAAAGGTTAAGATATCCTTTCTCTTAGAGCTCCCTAAAATAATGGGTAGTATTGATTGGGTACAAATTATGAGCACTTAAAATATATGAACTAATTTAGTTCATATATATGAAAGTCCAAATATATGAGATCAATAGTAATATTACTATCCCCATTTTATGATGAAGAAATCAATAGAAAAATTAATTAACTTCCTTAAGATCATATAGCTAGTACAAATCCCAACACAGGTTTCTGGTTGAGAGTCTTTAATAGCTATCTTAGCATGTTTTTAGCATGTGTAATAATATTAAGTATCTTTTTGCTCCATATCTTTTCTATTTAACTGAAAGTTCCCTAGCTTGTCCAGGAGTACATTCTGCACTTAGCCTAGGGCCAGCATCAACAGAGTGCAATAGGTATTTGCTGAATGATCAGTAAAGTAGGTTCTGTGATGGGGAGAACCAGGAAACAATAGTCATACAGGTCAGAGATTGTGACATGGCCATTACCAGTTAGATGAGTTTGAGTGTCAGCTGACTTTGCATGCAATACATTTTGCAACTGAAAAATGGAAATGAATTAAATTACCATGTGAATTTACTTTGACTCTTGAAGTTGTGTTATGAGCTTCATGTCTTGTATAAATGTCAGTCATGATGCTTCATTGTGTCTGATTAGTAACTGAGGCCAGATTCTTTCTACTTCCAAAAGAGAAGCAAGGTAAAGGCAGTGACAAGAAAGCAGTCACTTCCTGTTTATGCCAGGTGGGCCTCCAGGATAGGCTAGAATTCTATGGTAGGAAATGAACACCTCTCACTACCCAAAGTAGCCGGGGAGTTGGCTGAGGAGCATGCCTCTGTTTCTCTCTTCATGAATCCTCTGGGTTGTGAGACTTTGTGTCCAAGCAGAGCGGAGAGCTGTATCCTGAGATGAAGCAGTTGATGGGGACAGTGCTGGCACAGAATCCCAGAGCAGGAATGGGAGGAACTGTGAAACCACCACCCCAACTCATCTATCCAGAGAGGAATCAAGGGACAGATTTTGTACCTTCAGTTTGGAGTGGGTATGAACCCAAATTGAGTAGGAAACTAAGGAATAATGTGATTAGGTCCATCCTGCGTGATGTTGGTGGAAATAAGTAGACCAAAGCAAAGAAGTTCCAAAAATCCTGGTTATGATTGTGCAAAGTAATGGTAATTTTGAATAATATTTTAATAGTCTATGGCTATTGAGATACATAATCAATAGCAGGATTTAAAAATGATAGATTTTTATTTCACTTCTTTATTCTTTTTTAATTTTCATACAACATTGGTCATATTTGTATAGCTGTTTTTCCCTTTATGGCCCTCCCTATATCACCTTCCCCCCTCTCTCTACCCCCTTCCCTCCTCAGCTTACTCCATCTTCTCTCTTGCTATAAGTTGTTGGTTAATGCTTGGCTCACTGGTCTCTTTTTCATGGAGTAATGTCCTCTTCCTGGGTAAGAGCCTATGCTCCTAAAATGCAGCAGTTCAGGTTGCTGGGATCTCTAGGGTTTTCTGGGTGGTGGGCAGCCAGACCCTGCAAGTCAAGAACGTCTCATAGGGGAGGTGTGTGGCATTGTTCTTCAGGTTCCTTTGTTGTGGTGCTCCCTATGCTGGGGGTAAGAGTCATGTTGGCTGTCTCCTTTCCAGTGTTGGTCCCTTTGTGCTGCTTCTGTGCCATATAGTTCTGGCATCTGGCATTGGGAACCCAATTTTCAGTCACTGGCCATAGATAAGTTCCCTGGTAGAGACAGACTCCAGCATATCGTTGTTCAGCTCCTCTCCTTTCTCATGGTTTACAGTTCTACCATGAGACCACATCCATACCTCTGTGGCTTTCCTCCCCTGTTGTTGCAGATAGAGGGAGCTTTGCTTATGCTACATACATCTCTGGACCAGGGACTTGGTTTCTCAGGCCTGGAGACCTGGTAGGTGGAGCTCTATTACAGGTTGCCACAATAGTTATTCTCTCACACTCCTGCCTTGCAGTTCCAACCATGTGTTCTTTCTGTCCTACCTAGGTGATGAGTATATCCAGTGCCACTATTTGTTTCTCTTCTCTACTGGATGTCTGCAGCTGGATTGTTGGTTTTTTCCTTTTATTGAAAGTCTGATTTGAGGTGGAAGTAAACTGGAAGGGACCTCCCCCACCCCAGCCCAGCCTTGGCAGAGACTGCCCAGCCCCCTCTTAAGAGAAGAGTCTGGGTCGCCCAACCTGAGATCCCTATTCCTCAGGAACTTGAGACCCCTGTGGTATAGGACTTACTCCCCCAACACCACCCCCACCAGCGCCTAGAAACTGGCAGAGGCATGCTGGAGGCCCTTGCTAAGGACCCTGAACTGTCCAAAGGGACTGCCAGCCCATGCCACCTAACCCACTAATCCCCTCTCCCAGCCCAGGCGCTCAGGCAGAGGCTGCCCAGCCCACTCCTCTATACAGCTGTTTTGTGAGGACAAAGGAAAAAAGCAGTGCTTTTTTGAGTCTGAATGAACATGTCAGAAACAAATGGAGCCTTAACTAAAAACATTGGTTACCTCATTAGAAACCATTAGAAGATGTAGATTTCAGAGACACAGATTTCAGCAAGATGAACAAAACTTCCTGAAATATTTGGAGGGAGAAAGTGGATTAGATACAACTGTCTGCAGACCCTAAGATATAACATCTATATTCCTAGATGTTAGGAATATAAAGATGAATGAACACAGTTCCTGCCTCAAGGAACTCTCAGTTCAATGAATTTAGATTAATTTTACACAGTTAAATAATCACAAGGTAGTGGGTTCATGAAGAGTCATCTTAATTTGTGTCTAGGTTTGTGTTATTCATCTTTAAAAAATCAGAAGTTGGGAGACACAGAAGGCACAACCATCACATATTTAACAGAAAAATCTGGGAGGCATAATGAAAAGATTGAATATCTGAATTAATACTTTTTAATAGTCTGACAGAATAAATTCAGTCCAAATTAAATCTTGTCTAAACTTAGTTTCAAAATAATTAGTTAGGTAACTATTGTATTAAGCAATTTCTGAAGTAATGTATGTCTTTAAAAATGAAGTGTTGTTTTAGTCAGCAACAGACTCAACCTGAACCAAGATTAATTTGGTTGCTACAAACACAAATGCAACTGGAGGAGGCAATAATAACAGAATGGATGTGGATCAAGGGTAATTGTAGCACCAGTTTGGCTGTTTTAGTTCAGTATTACCTAGAAAGAATAGTGTGTTGTTTTGAGTCCTGCATTTTAGGAAGGATATAGTGACAAGTACCCTCATCTTCCGCAAAGTGTCTTGCATTTTTATTAAATAGATTATTGAAAGTGCACTGGCAATTTTTATAACCACCCAAACAGAAGAAACTTGAAAGTATGACTAGACCTTAGACCCAAAAGCCAAAATACACATGGATTTAGAACTCCACAGTGTTCCCATTCTGTTTTTGAATTATCTCTATGACACAACAGTTTTTATTTTTAGTTTTTTCTTGACTCATAATTTCCTTACTGAAAAAACTTTTTCCTTCAGAAACAACCCAAATGCCTCATAATAGATGAATGAATCAAGAAGTACTCTTGTGTTTTATTTACAATGGAATACTACTCAATAAACAAAAAAGACAAGCTCATTTCATTTGCATGGATGGAGCTGAAGAAATTATGCTAACTGAAATTGGTCAGAAGGAAAAACATAAATACTGGATGGTCTCACTTATATGTGGAATATAGAGAAACCAAAGAAAAGAGCAAGAAAAAAATTAAAAATACCAAGCTGATAACAGAACTGAAAAATACAGAAGGAAGGGGGAGAGAGGGGTATAAAGCAAGAGAAGGAGATGAGCACAAGGGATCATGGTAACAGGGTGAAATGGAGATGGGAGAACTATGAAGTATGTAAAAATGTAAGTAAAAAAATCTTTCTTGCACCAAACTTTAGTTAGTCTGTTCTAAGTCCTTTTCTCCATTGTCCTTGGCCCTTAGATTTTGCCCACCTAGTCCAGTTGTAGCCAGAATCATAAGTTTAAGGGAGAATTCTCCTTCTCCACTTAGATATACCAGAGGAAGCAGTCAAGAAGGGACATTGATGAGGTCTTGAATGAAATAGAAATTTGACCTCCTATTTTAACATAGTCTTTGATTTCACTATTCATATTTATCTATTTTAGTTTCCTCCCCATCACATGTATATGTGTACATAGTAGGTCCTCAAATTGTTGAATACAAATTTTGAATAGGACCGTGACTGTAATGTAATAAAGTATCTACATTTTGTTCTTACCTAAAGTTTCAATACATTAAATAGAGGGGCTGATTTACTACACTGGAATACTTATCAGTGTAATTTACTTCCTCTCTGTGTTGTACAGGAAGAAATTACATATCAGAGAAGTTTAGTGATTTGTTTAAGGTCACACAGCATTTGGTGTGTGATCCCTGCAGGGTCTGACCCCTGGGTTCTCTATCCTGAGTCTTCATCTTTGTAGCATCAACATCTGAATGTGCCTAATGTCTTCAAGGAGCAGCTGGAAATAGAACCTGAGCAGCTGGAAATAGAACCACAGTTTCATCACTGTGGGTGAGTGAAGGATCCACAAAGGTCCATCCAGTGTAGAGATGCTAATTGCTTATTAGGATCTTGCAATTCAGGCAGTTTCTCACCACCTGGACATTAATGGCTGCAATTAGTTATCCACCTCAGTGTGACCCTGGAAAAACCTGCCAGGTGTTGTCCTGCCCTGTAGAAACCATTTTGCTGCCAAGGAGTAAAGGGCATTTCTTGCTGTTGAATTCATAGAGGGGGAAGCAGTTCTTTCTAATAGGTCTGAAATCTAAACTTTCATAAAAGGCACCTTCTCTCCTTGACTTTCTCATATGTCTTCATCTGTTCCATTGACTCTCTTTGATGGAATATACCAGCAGGCTCTGCAAAGTGCTTTTAATACTTTAGTAAACAGTTTAGAGAAGAGCCTCATTACAGATAAAGTGAGAAGTGAAGTTGGACAGCCCATATATCTTACTCAAGATGAAATAAGGGCTATTGTTCAATTAGGCTAAAATAAAATATCTCATGTTTCCTACCTAATGTCTTGTTTGAGGGCAGAGGTATGGGGGTGGGGAAGTGAGTGGCAGCATGAGTAAGCTTGTGAAATATTGCTCAAGAATGTGACAACAGGAAATAACCTCTTTGGATGGGGGAGGGATGATGCACATAGGGGGAGAGGAGGCCAAGGCAGCTGCTCCCACAGACATTGCTCTGTACTATTTCTGCCAAGCATATCCAATTAAGAAGCAGGGGCTTGAGCTCAGGGTCCATCACAGAGCCAGATCAAGTTTGTCACTGCTGGAAGTTTTAATTAGCATGCCTCAGAAAGGAAAAGGGAGGAAGGAGAATGGCATAGGATTATTGCTGGGGCTTTAGGAGGAAGACTGAGAATCGGTTTAATCCAAACCTAAGATGTATGAAGATTGTACAACTCCTCTTCTCCTTTAGCCATTAATCACAAAAAATTTTTAGTTGTTGATTTTAATGGAAATTGAAGGTTCGGGCTGAGTGTGGAGTGCAGCATTGGGAAAGGATGGTAGGAAGGGAGAAATAAAGCTTGTCTTGTCAGCCAAAGCTTGCACCTGGCTCTTTCTCAGCTGTTCTGCTGGTTAAGAGAATGCTTTCATTTCTAACCCTCACCAACCCATCTTCAGTCCCCGTGCCCCCCACCAAGCAGATGTCTATTCTCAAGAAATGGGAGAAAACACCATTTTTCTTCTGGATTGTTAGTCTGGTGGAAGGTTAGGATTTTATTTTCAATTCTCTTTCCCCCTCAACTGTTCCACTTAGTTGAATCAGATCAAATTAAGATATCTACTATATCAGAACAAAACAAGGTAGAATGATGGGCCATATTCTAACCCATTCATCAGAATGAAGAGGCACAGATTCCTTCCTGTCTTATTTATATATTGCCTATGGCAGCCAGGGTCCTGACCCCTGTAATGTAACCAATCCTTGTTGCCAATTTTCAGGCAAGCATCAGGTTCACCAGTCCGCATAGGTTCTTCATTGGTTCTAGCAGTTACACAGGCATAACAAAAAGGTCGGGGCCAGAGGGTCCAGGAGGCAGGTGAGCCCCCCAGTCCCCCAAGAATCTTCATACTCTCTCTGGAGTTCTCTCAAGTTTTCTGCTTGTGCTTATGCTTGTGCTTGTGCTAGTGCTTATGCTTTCTTGTGCTCTCTGAACCCCCTTATCCCCTCTTTTCTAGGTCCAGGTGTGCACACATACACATGAGCACACCAACATGGCTGCACAATCATGGGGAAGGGCCAAAACTACAGGTGCTGGTTTTACAGGGTAATGGAGAGAAAAGCCTGACTCACTCTAAAACCCCTCTTACTATTTTTTATATATTTTGTATAGGAGTACACATTTTTGCTGTTTTTTTTTGAGACTAGGTCTTGCTATGTTGCTCAGTGTACCACGAACTCAAGTGATTCCTAGCCTCAGCCTCCCAGGTGGCTGGGATTACAGGCATGCGCTACCATGCCCAGCTATTTTTTGAGACTAGGTCTTGCTCTGTTGCCCTGGACTCAAGAAATTCTTAGTCTATTCTCAACCTCCCTTCCTAGGCTGGGATTAAAGGCGCGTGCCACCACACCCAACCATTTACTGTGTTTTCTAACCCTTTTCATAGCCTTAGAGTCGTGCATGAATATATTGACAAGCAATGTTCTGATTCAGTTCTTGAGGTCTGTACCTACAATCTGTGAATTATTTGAGGGCATTAACCCTAGCTTTAATTTATTTAGTATGTATACAGAGCTACAAATGTGGTTGAATTGATTTGAACTTGGTGGACTGCTTAATATATTTGTGTAGTGTAGACTACAGCAAACAGAACATTTTCTACTTTTCTTACAAGTCTAGGAGGAAACCTTCATAAAATGGAAGGTTGAAAAATCACCCTGGAACAAGAGGTCTATTGTCCCACAAATACTACTATCTCTACTTAGGGGTTGGCAGGTTTTGCTGGGGCAGAGGAAGTTGCTCATGCTTTCCCCTAGTTGTATTAAATAACTTAAAACTACCGAACTCCTAATTGGCCTCTACATTCACCAGTGCACCCTTAAATTGCCAAGGAATGCTTTTCCGGAATGCTTTCAACCAGGAAGAAGAGGCCCTGAGCAGGGTTTTTCTTTTTAGAGGAAGCAGGGAGAAGCTAAAATAAATAGTCATAGCTTTTTCATCAAAAAGATTAGATCTCCCTTTAGGAAGCAGAATAAAAATAGGTTACTATTAATAGGCAACAGAAAACTGAGAAAGATTAAATGTATAACCATGAGAGCAGTTTCCTAAAACTAAGGTGTGGCTCAGAAAGCTGGCAAACCCCGGTATTCTAAATATGTCCATGTGCAAGTGTGAAGTTAGACTTCTGGGACTCTTTGTAGGACCACCATATGATGGATTAAAGCCCAAAAAATGACTACCTGTTGCAGCTGGAAGTACTTTCTGCTCTAAACAGCTATTGTGCTTGGTCCAAAACTATGAACTTTTTTGCCCTAATGATAATCGCTTGTCATTGATTTCCACTATGTTCTTAAACATATGAACTCTGATATGTGTAACTCATACATTAATGGCAAAGGAGTAGTTTCAAAACAGCCTTCAAATGAACAAGTAGGCTTTTACTTTATTTTTCTTTTGATCATTGAGTTATTGCTGCTGGTAAAGAACATATGAAAGTGCAGCCCTGGAAATACTAAATTGTTTATTTTATTTTGTAGTTGAACTATTTCCACATTTAGAGTCTGTGAAGTCTCCATGAAATCCTTCATAATGGACATTACTAATTGCATACCCAGATTTTCTTTTCAGGAATCTTAGAAGACTGTGTGTTTAACTCCTAGGATTGAATCTTACCCTAATGATGATAATCTCATTTCACTTGCTAGTGATGGGTTTGGAAATGAACAGAGAAAGTTGAAAGAGAAGTGTTCTTATAGAATGAGACTACAGGAAGAATGGAATCTCTTTAGTGTAAATGCAATTTTAAAAGAGGAAGAAGATTCTCTTCAGGGCACTGACCAGACATTAGGTAAATGCAGAGATTTTTATTTTAAGCCAGTGAGGTCAACAAGGATCTTTATTTCATATGCTTTGCTTAGACAAGATAATGCACTTAGTACTGCTTCGTTGGTCTCACTTGGCCGGCTCTCAAAGAACATCTGATTTTGGGAAAGGATAGCACAGGGCGTTCCCCATCAGTCTTATCAGGACCAGACAGTACTCAGAACTGTAACCTCAATTGTGTGTGCACCCTTTTGTGAATCCTTTAAATGGCTGGATCTGCTTACAAAGCCATTAACTATAGGGTCCCAAAAGTCACCTTACAAAGGATGACTAACCACCCCTCTTCTAAGTACACATTGGTAATTAAGCAGGGGCCTTTTACTTGTAACCATTTCTAACCCAAGATATGTTTAACAGAGGCAGGGGAGTGTTACAAAAACAGTGTGGGGAAAAAAGTTCTGCGAATTGTGTTAACAATTCACTGACACTGAAATGTGATGGTCAGAGGAAGCAACTGGGAGGAAGTGGGACTCTTCACCCATCCCTTTACTACTTGTGAACTCCACCTCTCTCACCCAGTCTTCCTGCCTGAAACAGCACCAAGAAAATGGTTTTAGCGACTGTTGGCTCAAATATTTTCTCATCCAAAGGTGATATTTAGTTAGTGCCACTCTTGATATATGGGGGAGAGGTTAATTCAGTGAATGATGCAGCATTATCGCCAAATTCTCTCATGCAAATACAGTTTATTTAGTTAATGCATGTATTGAGTGTCTGCTATATACCAGACATTCTCATAGGAAGTGGTTATGGGATAGTGTACCAAACAAAATCCCTGTCCTCATGGAGCTTATACTTTAAGGGAGCATTCAGATTTCTCTTTCTCTCTCTCGCTCATACCCACACACATACACACATATGCATACTATATAGCTGGGCTGGATCTTGAAGAAAAGAGAGAGGATCTGGATAGTAGAGAAGAGGCCACTTAATAAGATCATGGAAGGTCAGACCATATAGATATGGGATCTCTACCGCTACCAGAAAGGACAGGACTAAAAGGATAGTCTCTCCCCAATTTTGAATATTGAAACTTGGAGTCTCTAAGCACATGTTTTTTTTTTTATCCACAAGGCCATGGGTCAGATTGTACTTTATGGGTAGATGGTCCTGGACTCAGTTGTCTCTAATTATGAGATGAAGAATTTGGTGACAAGGCTACACATCTTGGGCCACTGGGAGGAGTGCCCATCCGTGTACACATGAGATTTTGGCTCCCAAAGTAGTATAAATACTTCATCCAAAGCTTATGAAGACACTCCACATCTACCATTACCTACATTTTTGGCTTCAGACAAATTCCCAAGATTACTCAGTTCAGGGAAATTAATTTTTTTCATAATTCTCATAGCCCTCCCTCCCCCCTCCTGAAAAGGTTTCGCAGTTCTGCTGATGAACTAGTTAAGTCCAAATAACTTAATTTGTAGTTCGGTAGTTCAGTTGTTTGAAAGATGCCTCTGATTCTCTCCAAAATGTAAGAAAATTCTCCAATAGTTTTCTCAGTCCACTATGGAACTCTAGGCACATATTAGTGATTGTGAGTTTGAGGCAGAAAAAGTCCCTGTTAAGCCATAAAGGACTAATCTTTATTAACCCTGAAAAATACATGCATCCTCTGGTATGTTAAAGAATGGTCTAAACCTAAAATAACTGGATATAGGATGGTTAAGTCTGGATGGAGGTGAAGACCAGGTTCTGAAGTGCCTTGGGAAGACCCATGAGGGAGATAGGCAGCCTGCCAGAGGAGAAAGGGAAGGTACTTAGAGTGGTGATTTGGGTACCAGTTACCTACTTCCTGGAGGGCCTGAAATCCTCAGTGGGAACCAGTCAGGTGACAGCCTCTCCCCAGATATGAGCAGTCACACTCAAAGGCTACCTTACTCTTTAGTTGGACCAGCACTTCAGTGTCCCTGGAGTTTCAAAGATGCTCCTGTTGGCCCTTCCTGCCCCCTCCCTGCCTGTGCTTTCAAGAAAGGCAGGACAGATCACACTGGTATCCCACTTTGTTTCAATGTGAATGCTTGTCAGGTCTCTACCTTGAGCAGATGCTCAAACACTGCTGACAGATGGAAGTGCTGTCTCGAGTATTATGAGTTGGGAGTTTCAATATCTGTCTGGGAGACCTTTGGGTCCTTCCTGCCTCCTCTCTCTACTGGGGGGTATTTAGAGGAGTAGGGTCTTTGACTAACTCCATTTTATAATTTTACTTTGTATTTTCCACTGCATTTCCAGAACTCATAGGGATATCTGAGGGAGAAGTAGTAAATTCTGAAGCATTTAAAATAATGGTTGCAAGATGCATCCAACATTTATGTATCTTTAAGAAAAAACAGGTGTTCCCAATTATAGTTGTAAATATCCTTGATTTAAAGACATGTCTTTAAAAATATTAAAATGTTAAAGAAAATGTGTTTTTTAGAACAAGATAAGCATTGAGTAAGCATCTATCATGATTAAGGATTTGATCAGGCACTATTACTTGTTATCTCATTTAATTCCTACCTTCTGCATCTACCTCTAATGATCAGTCTCTGCTAAGACATGTCCAATTATTTTGCTATATCACTAATGGCCTTATCTCTTAATTAAATTTCTCTAAAAGCAGAGCCCAAGTCAAGCATTTGAGAGGAAAGTAGTTATTTGGAAAGTGATTCTAAATAGCTCCTTGAGGGAACAGGGAGAGTGTACAGGGAGAAGGGGAGTCAATAAAGTGTGCAGTGCTGAAATTTTTGGGACTACTGAAGCCTACAGAATGATTTCCAGAATTGTACATCCACTGGACAGGAGGTTGGAGCCTCTGTCCAGTGGTTCCTATGCCCCTTTGGTTGAGAGCTATTCTCAGGGCTTTAACTGTCCCTTCTACCTGGAGAACTTTTGGGCTCAGTGGGTTCCTCTGGTTTTGAAATAGCGTGAGAAAACAAACAAAGCAGAGAACTTAATTAAACTTATAAAAAGGAGCAGCTGGCCCTTTTAATCCAGCCACTCATCAGGTTCGTTCCAGTCCATACTAACTAAGGTTAGTATGACCACACTAACCTTAAAAGCAGGCACAAATAGATTTATTCACTAAAAATATAAAATAGGCAAAAATCTACAAAGGACCCCTTTGTTAATCTTACCATATACTCCGGTCTCTAGTCCAAAAAGCTACACATGGGTCCTTTGCCACATGTGTCCACAAAATGGCAGCTGTCCCACCTTCAAGCCAAATGAAGAAACCAAGATGGTGTGGCTGATCCTCCTCCAAAAAGCACATCTGCAGCCTTCTTTTGGCCCAAACCACCAAGACTCACTTAAAACAAACACAGTATCAACAACTTCAGATGTCTCATGATGAAACAGCACCACAAGTTCTCTTCAGATCTCCACATAATTCCTGGTCTATGCAGTTTCAAAGTTAAAGCAAATTTTCAAGTGCCACATTTCTTATGTGAGCTCAGCTCACATAAGTCACAAGTTTTTTTAACAGCTTTCCTGAGTTCCTCAGTAACCCAGGCTTGGAATGGAAGACACACTATGGACCAGGAAAGCATGTTAGGAAAACCCATAGTGTGGCTTCCATTCCCTAATCTGCTGCCACATATGGCAGCACCAGCTCTGAGGCCTCCAGCCTCCCAGTGCTCTTCTGCTCTCTCTCTCTTCTCCAGCTTTTTTTCTTCTTCCTTGCTCTCCAGCTGTATTCTTTCTTAAATTGCCTCTCTCTGTTCCACTCGCGAGAAGCCTTGGTTTCTCTCTCCAAGTCTCCACCACCACCACAGGGCACAGTGGCTGTTATCTTAGCGCAGCATTACTATGTTGGGACCATGACCCCCAATTTCACCACAGCACCCCTATCAGTTTCAGAAAATGCCTTGAAATGGAAGATCAGAGAAAGGCAGGGGTGAAGCTGTCCACTATGCTGCTGCTGTAGGAGATGTGAGGCCCTGGAGACCTATTTCTATGACTTGAAATCTTGAGTTCTGATCAAATAGTAGTTCAGATGAGTCAATGGATTTAGCCTCTAGAGTTTTGATCTTGGCCTTATATGGTCTTGTGCAGAAACCTTCATGACTTGGGGGTCTCAGCTTCTGCCTCTTCTGAGTGAGGAAGATCAACCATACAAGTCCAAGGACTCCCTTAAGGAGCTTTCTATCTCTTGACCCCAACTTTCTATTGAAATTAGCTGACCATATCTTTCCTAATTAGCCACTATGTTATTCACTTTTTATTATTTATTTATTTATTTATTTATTTATTTATTTATTTATTTATTTATTTATTTATTTATTTATTTATTTATTTATTTATTTTGGGAGACTAGTTCTCACTATTTTACCCAGGGAACTGCAGGCTCATGTTGCCCACGGTAGCAAGGACTCAAGAGATTCCCTAGCTTCAGCTTCCCAGGTAGCTGGTATTACAGGCATGCATCATCATACCCAGCTATGTTTTGGGCTAGGTCTTGCTATTTTGCTCTGGTGGGTTTTGAACTCACAGATTCAAGCAATTCCTAGTCCCATTCCATAAGCTGTGATTAAAGGCATGTGCTACCATGCCCAGCTTATTCACTTTTTTAAAATAAAATTTTACTTATTTATAATACTATATGATTTTGGAAAGCAGCATGCCCTAGATGTATTAGCCTCACCTTACCCACCATCATAGTCCTGGTGCCGTTTCTTCAGTCAGTTTGATCTCCTCTACTCTTTCTTCCCACTCTTCCTATCCCACTCTGATCACAACCACATTTTTTCAGAATCTTAGTGTCATTTTCCTGTGACTTGTTCTTTCATTTGCATTTTATTTATATTACACATATGAAACCATCTGGTAGTTGTTTTTCACATCATGACTTCATGTTGTCTCAAAGGCAAATTTTCATTTTTTAAAGAGCTGAGTATGTTCCACTGAGTACACAACTTCTTTATCCACTCATCACCAATGAACATTTATGTTCTTTCTATGTCATGTGTATTGCCACTATTGCTGCTATCAACATTCCTTCCCTTTTTAAAATAGCTTCTTGAAGGCAGCAGAGATGATATGGCATGAGTTGTCTCTAAGACACAGAATTCAAGTTATGTTTTCCTCTTCCTTTAATCCAGTTATTCAATAACATTTTATTGAGCATCTACCAATCATCAGGCATAAAGTTAGAATCTGGTTAACAAAAAGACAGTCTTTTTACCCTTTTGGAATTTATATTCTAGCGAAGAGGTACACATGATAAACAATTAAGTACTGGGTAGAGATAAATGCTACAAAAAAAGAATAATGTATACTAAGAAGACAGAGAGTGGTGGGGTAGTATTTTTTATGGGGTGATTGATATAGTGTCTTCTGACTGATATAGATTCTTCATTAATGACCATCATTGGAATGGCAGATGTCTGAATGTCAACCTCTGTAACTTTTACACAGTTTCAGATTTTTCCTTAGAATTCCTATCCCTTTCCTCTAATTTTTTTTTTGAGACTAAGTCTCACTATTTTTGCCCAGAACCACAGACTCATGTTGCCTGGGGTACCACAGACTCAAGCCATTCCCAGTCTCAGCTTCCCAGGTAGCTGTGATTACAGGTGTGTGCCACCATACCCAGCTATTTCTTTTGGAACTAGGTCTCGGTATGTTGCCCTGGGCGGGACTCGAACCACAACCCCCAGTCCCAGCAGTGCTCCATAAGCTGGTGCTTACAGGCACGTGCCACCATGCACGGCTCTGTCCTCTATTTCTAACTGGAGCTTGTGTGACAGAGTATATTTTCCAAATATGGCTATAACAAGATCTCCCATGCTACATTGTCTTCTTATAATGTGAGTTTGTCCCTTCCCCCATGAGAAGGTGAAGACTATGCTTCCTCCTTTTGAATGTGTTTATGACTTTGGAAAGAGTTACAGATTCAACTTGTGAGGCTAAGTCATAAAAGATGATGCTATACTTCAAGCAGTGACTTGAATGGATATTTATACACCGACATTCATACCAGTATTATTCACAATAGCCAAGAGGCAAACACAACCCAAAAGTTCATCAACTAATGAATGGATAAAGCACATGTGGTACACATTTAAAATGGAATGTTAATTCATTCTTTAAAAGGAAGGAACTTCTGACATGCTACAGTATGAATGAATCTTGACCATATTGTTCTAACTGAAATAAGCTCACAATTAAAGGACAAATCTTTATGACTCTGTTTCATAAAGTACCTAGAATAATCAAATTCATAGGGACAGTAAGTAGCATGCTAGTTGCCATGGGTTAGGGTAGGGAGGAAGAAATGAGGAATTGTCTAGTAAATATAGAGTTTCAGTTTTGTAAGATGAGATTGTCTCTATTGGTTGTACAACAATGAATATACTTAACACTATAATTAATATAAGATATATGTGAATATACTTCACATTACACTCAAAAATGGTTAAGGTGGAAAAGTCTACATATTTTTTATTACCATTAAAAAAGCAGGTGGTATAGTTTCTGCCCTGTTGGATGGAAAACTTCTCTGAAGTGCTGACTCACTGTAAAAATGGTTCAGTTACTCTGAGACCACCATGCTGAGAGGAAGTTCAAACTTGCCAAGATAGAAATATCATATGAGGTGGGCCTGTGCCTACTTGAATGAAGAAAGATATGTAGCTAGACCTAACTATTCCAGTTAGCAGCCATCTGACTGTAACCTCATGAGAGATCCTGAACCAGAACCTTTCAGTCAAGCTCTTCTCAAATTTATGATGCATGAGAACCTTGAGAAATAATAAAAGTTTGTCATTTATGTCACTAGTCTTGACATAACTTGTTATCTAGAAATGGCTGACCAGACATTTCATGACAATCTCTCAGGTAAATCTTGACATGGGCACAAAGAGAGTGAGGTAACCAGATAATCTTTTTGTAGCGTCTCATGGTCTGGCTTCATATGTCCAAAAACCTTTGAGAGATTTTTTAAAATCTGTGTTTATCACTGTAGTTATTCCAGCAGTGTGTTTGACATTATTCATTCTACAGTGTTTCTAGTTTACCCACTATGTGTTAGGGACTGTTATAATTAAATCATGTCTAAGAAATGCTTCTTGCTCTCAAGGAATGTAATTAATTGGAAGAGACCAACATTAAACAAATACATAGTGGGATGTTTGGTATAGGAGAAGAAGAAGGTGCATTTGGAAACAATGACCTGAAAGACATAATGTAGATAGAAGGAGAGCTAGGGCAGGGGTCTCTGAAGAAACAACATTAGCTCAGACTGAAAGACTGAGAAAGTGTTAGTCTTCTTTTGGAGGAATAGAGTAATATTTTATTCTATTTCTGGAAGAAAAAGTAATTTGGGCACAGGGGGTGGTGCTTATGAGGGCCTTAAAGTCCAAGGGGCATGCTCTGAATGCATATGCATTTGCCTGGGCTTGCTCACAGCTGGAAGATAGTCCAGGTTTGCTCCTGACACTTTCATCCTGTTTGAACTAGAGCTACAAGGGTAGGCTCTTCTTGTGATGCTGTCAGAAACCCAAAATGCAACCCTACTGTGCAAACACCCTATTAGCCTCTGCATATGTATCTGGTAACATCCCACTGGACACAGCAGGAACTGTAGTCAACCCCAGCAACAGTCGGGTAGAGTAATGGACTCATCCCATCAAAGTGTGGGAAAAGAGAATACCCACTTTTGGAGACAGTCCTCTGCATCTGTCAAGTGCCTGTACCCTCAATTATTATGACTCTTTCCTGGTTCCCTCTTTAAGGAAAAAAAAAGTCTATGCTAATACCTTTGTGGATTGTATTGACATCAACTAGACTTTTTCCTGACCCTTGTGTCTGGCTCATGCCCCTTCACCTGGCCCTTCTATCTCTTTTTGTGACTCCTGCCACAAGGTTTGAGTCTCCATCCTCATCAGTCTGATCCATTCTGCAGCAATCTACTGCCTGTGCCCACTGTATTTGGCTATGACAAGAAAATCTGATGAAAATGCAGGGTGCTGGCAAAAATCATTTCATGAAGATAAATTAAAATAAAATCGCCTAGGCTGATTAAAACGCTGAAGAAGAATTGAATTGGAACAGGATAATAAAACTCACTTATCTTACAGAGACGTCATGAAAATTAGCTAGTCAGTATTCATGGTTGAGCACAAAAGAAAAATTGTTATTGATTTACATGTAATGTCTCTGTTGCTTCTTCCAAAATCCTCCTCAGCTAATAGATAACAGGGGATGGCAAAACCAACTGTTAACTTTAGGATTCATCCATCTTAGCTTTGCTGCTGTTTTTTTCTTTTGCCAATCAAAGATTAACATCAGGGTGGCACAGACAGAAATGTGTTTCTCTGCAGCAAGAGGGAAACAATCAGAGAGCTGGTTCTAGACCTGGACATTTTAAAAAAGTGCAGAGTAGATTGTGAAACACCACTGCATTCGTGAAATACCATTTGTTAGTTGAAGTTTTTTATGAAAAACTACAAAGGTGTCAGTTTTCCTTCTTTCCTTTTCCTTCATCCCACTGCCATCACCATGAGAGGGAATTTCAGAGTAAATTATGGCCTATTCTCCAGTCTGACTACTCCAGGCCTGTTTGGGTTGGCTGCCTTCTTCCTCCTGCAAACCACATTCCTCCATCTTACTGCCTCTTAGCTCTAACCTCTGAGAACACAGAAGCAGAGATGAAGAGGAGTAACTCAAGCCAATTCATTATGCCTCTTGTTGGTGGTGCTGATAAGAGGTTTGCTGGGAAAGGATCTGGAATTATGGCCTCATTAACTCCGGGCGGGTGGTCCTGCCACTGCTGGTCAGCGCTACATTACAGCGGAGGGAGGAATCCTCCTTCCCCTCAAGTCCCCCTAAACAGTGTCAAAGGAGAAGAATACTCCAGTGGGTTTTGTGTTTTGTGAGCATCAGATGACATCATGCTGCAATGATCACGGTCATAATTACCAGAAGATGAGCTCAGTGAGTGGGTGTGGCACACCATCTTCAGGTGAATGATCTCATTTAATTCCTACAAAGATCCTAGAGGTTGGAGCTGTCACTGCACTCATTTTGCAGGGCATTGACTAACTTGCCCAAGTTCATAGCTCAGAGGAGCAGACGATATTGCCAAAGGCGAGTTCTCCAGTACCAGCTGTTATCTCTGGGGGCTGACCTACTGACCCTTCCTCTTCCCAAAGCACAGGAACATGTGTAGTTTTCCTGGTCACATTTATCTCATGTTCATGGTGGGATTCACTAGGGCTGCCTTCCAGGTGCTCCCCTGTGAGCTTGTGCCACTCTCTGCACTTGCCATGGAACCACTTATGTGGCAGAACAACCACTCAGCTCAGCTACTCTCCCAGCTCTCACACAGCAAGGACGTCTGGCAGAGGTAAGAGAGTCAGCTAGTCGCTTTGACTTGGGTTTCTATTGCCTATCACCTTTATAAGTCTGGGAAATCACTTAGCATCAGCAGACCTCAGTTTCTCAAGGTGAATCACTCTTACTGTCTAGTGCAGGAAAGGTCAGATGACATCATGTGTGGAGAGCAGTGGCAAGCCCTTGGTAAATGCTATTAGCAAATGTTCATTGCTAATATGTCCTACTACTTATCCCTGTGATTCCCCTGGGATGAAACATGAGGAAAGTCAAGTCTGGGTTAAGAAATGTGGGGGTCTTCAGCAACCATACATCCTTCTCGGCTGCTATTTATACTGTTCTAGCACTGTTATAGGCTAAATGCTTGTTGGTGCACTAATTTGGAATCTCATTCACCATTTATGATAGGCAAATGTGTTCTGATTCAAGGAACTGACCCTTTGGAAAACCCAGTTATCAAAGTGAGCTGAGTAGACTTGAAGCAGAATGGGAAAGGCATTCGTTTACTACACTGACAGTGAGGCTACACTATGTGTCTACTTATGGCAAGAGAGGAACTTTCTCAGCCCTTTGGAGGTACCCAAATGGGGAATGCCACATAAAGAAAGAAGAGGAAAAAGCAAGCATTCTTTGGAATAGCTCTTCCTTAGCAGGAACTACCAAGTGCCTGAGTGGTTTGTTCAGTTGCATCCAAGAAATTACATTCTCTCTTGATTACAGAAAGGAGAAGTCTGTATGCTGATCTGTTGTAAACTCTGGTGCTAAATGGTGTAATAGTTCATTGGAAACTCCCAGTGGAGAAATTGAAGACTGGGCTTTTGGAATTAGGGATCCTTGGATTAGAGCCCAGGCTCCACTACTCTTATCAGTGGTGCAATTTAAGAACCTTTATTTCTCCTTTTGTAAAACAGATAACAGTGGTACCTACCCCACAGTTAGAGGGAGCTCAAGAATGTAAATTACCATGCTTGGCATGCAGGAAGCACTTAAATCATGCAAGCTATTCTTTATATCATTTTTGCTAAATTTGTAAGTTCTCTGTTAATAGGATTTTTGTGAGAGAAAGTTGGGAAAGGAACAGGGAAGACTGGTAAAGAATTCCCTGCCCACCACTTGCACTTGCTTGTAATTTGAAGATACCACAAGTGAGGCAAACAATTACAAATGAGTAATGTTCTACCACAGCCGGGTAGGACATAACTGATAAGTGCTGACCAAGTCCCTGCTAAGTGCTGACCAAGTCCCCAAGTGCCAGTATTTGTCCATCACCAAATCAAGAGAATTTTTTTTTTGCATTTTTATTTTGGAATGCATACACTATTGGTGCATTCATGTGCATACATGTTCTCTAATCCAGAGAAATATTGATATGGCATTCCATCTATATTTTTTTCATCTATATTTCAGTCGTTCCCTAAGTTTGAAGTAGCGAGTGTTCTATATGATCAGCAAAGTCTGAAGTATAATTTAGAAGTTATGTTCTGACAAAGCAATAACCCAAATTAATCAATCCATTTAATAATGGGTTGTGCTGGTGGTGATTGAGCATATATAGGGAGGTAGAATATAGAGAATTTACACTCTCCTGAGACTCAGGGACATGACAAGGGAATAGAGTTGTATCCTTAACATTTCTATCTCAGCTTTTTTCCCATCTGCGGAGTGAAGGACAATAGCTACATCATGGTAGTGTTGCAAGAATGAAATGAGAGAATGTATGTAAAGCATTGCATTCCATGACAGGAAGATTGTAAATGACAGTAAGTGGAACCTATTTTTTAATAGGTTCTTGTTCTGCTAAACAGAGCACACAAACTCCTCAGTGCAGTCTAAGGCTCTGACTAGAAAGAACAATAAAGATTATATGGACCTCTTAACTTGAGATAAATTTATATAGCATCATCTCTTGTGACTGGATTTTGGAATAAACTCTTCCAATCCATGTGTTCTTTTCCCTGTTCCTGGCAAAGTTATATTCTGAGCATTTGCAATTACTCATCAAATTACTCATTAGTAATGGTCTATTAAATTGATGGAGTCAGTAAAATGGTATCACATTTCAGCATAATTTAATAGCTTGGAGTAATATTTTGGTCCTGTCACTATTTCCTTTTATTGTTCCTGCAGATAAGTTAGCTTTAAAGTGAAAGACAAAAAGCCAGTTTTAATCTGTGTTATTTAAGGACGTGGTTCCCAAACATGTGCTTTGGAATCACCTTGGGGAGCTTGTTGAAATAGAAAATGGCTGAATCCCAGGAGATATGGGGACTGCACTTTGAGAACTATTGACTGAAGTCAAGCCTGACTTCTCTGCACTTTCAGAAGCCACAGTAATGGCTCTGATCTGAAAGATTCACACGTGGCTTGATCATTATAGATTTTCTTTTCAGTTGGATAAGTGGTAGTTTATAACTATGTAAAAATAAAATTATTTTTCTGACCTAAGGAAAGTGACTAGCCCAGAGGGAGTACAGGAAATAATGGGGGTCACTGTCCATATTTGGGAGCAATTATTAAAAAGTTGGTCTGTGTTACTCACTTATTAAGAGCTTAGGCCTGGGACTTGGGCGACAAAGAATAAGAAAACTGGGTCACATCCTGGTTCTGTGACTCTCTAAATTCTGTTTGCTCATCTGTAAAATGGAATAAAGGAGACTTGCCTTTCTTTGAAAATCAGGTTTAAAATAAGCAATGCACACAAAGTACTCAGTAAGTGTTAGCAACTTTTAAAAGGGGATGTAAAAACTCAATAATGTCTGAGTGTCACTCTTCATATCTGCTAACTAGAACCCTTTCGAATGTCTGAGCACATAGCAGGGCTTTTTCCTCTCAGGTCTAAGTTAATTAGGTTATTCAGTCCAGGTAGAGAGGGGTTTCCAAAGGACTCTCTCACAGTTATCATTTAGTCTTTCTAGAAAATTTAGGCTGAAGAGTTTTGTTCTCTAAAGTTAAATGTAAAGAAGAAAAATCATGCTCACCAACAGATTATGCAGACTGTTCAAGTTAATTAATAATTTCAGCTTATTTTAATTAGCATTAGTTATATTAAAATATGAACAAGTTTGTCTTGTCTAATACAAACACTAGAAGAACCTACGAGATCATCTAGTTTAATCCTTTCATTATACAGATGAGAAAGCTGTGGACTTGCTAGTTTAAATGATTAAGTGCTTGAGGGCACATAACCACAAATTAAAAAAAAATTTGTGAACAGTGTTTATTTTAATTTTTTTTGAGACTAGGTGTCGCTGTTTTTGCCCATGGAACCGCAGGCTCACGTTTCCCAGGGTACCTCAGACTCAAGCAATCCCCAGCCTCAGCTTCACAGGTAGCTGGGATTACAGGCACGCACCACGACACCAGCTATTTTTTGGGACTAGGTTTCGCTGTGTTTCCCCAAGTGGGACTAGACCTGCGATCCCTAGCCCCAGCAGCTTAATAGGCGGAAGCTTACAGGCACGAGCCACTGTGCCTGGCTATAACCACAAATTTGATTACTGTACCTGTGATCTAAGAAAGAGTAGCTTGTGATGAACTATTCTAAAACTGCAATTTTTGATTAGTTTCTGCAACACATGATTAGTTTATATCCAAGTACTCTATGAGGAAGGTAAATTCCTTTAGTTTTCCATGGTTACATATGAACCATGCATCTTGGGAGAATCCATCAGGAAACTACAGGGATTATTACTTGGAATAAAGTTATCCATTTTGTGAGTGCAGGATTGAAACTTCTTTGTAACCACAACATGAAATTGATAACGTTTTGAAAAATTTCAAGCCAAAATGCTTGTAAGTGTATGTATAATGCAGAACATTGGAACTTCAATATCTTATTTTTGCATAGCTGGGACTTTTTCTGAGAAAAATCCTGACTTTTTCTCCAATTATTCCTTTTAGCAGAGGTGTAGTGACTTTCTGTAACATTTTAGTTGGTTAATTTTTGACAAAAAGAAACTTCAACACATTTTCACTAGATTTATTAAAGTATTGGGATTTGTATTGTATGTTCTCATTAGAGAATTCCAAGTTTTTAGCTACTAAACTCATGTGACAATTTGGTGATTAGAAATACGTCTGAATCTTTGCCTGAAGGAAGTGTTGTTCATTCACTGCATTAGAAATTCTGATAGTGATGATAATAGGAATTGTGTTTATGAAGTGCTCATTACTGAATCAAGTCCTTTCACGCATTATTTCACTTAAATCTCATAACCAGAGGTCTCCAGCTTCAGCATTCAGAAAACTATCTGAGAATTTGTCAAAACACAAATTGTTTCTAGCTTAACAGGAGCCTGAGAATTTGATTCCTAATACTTTGCTAGGTGACACTGAATATGCTGGTTTGGGGGTCAAATTCTGAGCATAACTGCCTGCTACAAATCTAGAAGGCAGGTATTTAACTGACAGAGAAGTCAGGGTTATGGAAATTGCTCAACACATAGTTTTACTGGCAGATTTGGGATTGGATGAATTGCTCCTTTAAGCTAAAGTCTATGGTCTTAGTTTCAAGTGGTTTTGCAGTATATTTTGTCTTGGTAGTAATAGTAATTGTATAAGCTAGCAATAGGAGAGGACTCATTACTCTCAATAATGGTTCAAATATATTAGAACAAATGGATTTTGTGAAATGGTTCTAATCAAAGTCAGACTGTTAGGTTACATAATATGGATTTAGGAGCGAATTCATGATACAAGTAGAAATAAACTAGACTGGTAACAGCTTCCTGACCCCATCAAAAGCAATAGGATGAACCTTAGTCTTGGTTCTAGGTCTGATAGAGTATCCAATAGCCAGTCTTGTGGGGCCTGTTGCTACAAGATTTGGCTATGGTGTATGAAGTGAAAGAGCTCTTGCACTTGGGTCTTTGAGGGTCCCTCGGATGTGTAGTAGGGAAGAAAGACACAAATCTTGCTGTTTTAGTGCTCTGACTTCCAGCTTTCTCTGAGGGAGCTGTAAGTAAGCAACAGGGACTGTAGATAGGACTGAAGAAAGGGGTATGTTGGGGACCAACAAGAAGCATAGGTGGTTGGGTTCTATCACTGTCACCATGAGGGTTCAAAGTGGTAGATCTCTGTTAGTTACACAGATGGGGAAAAGAGCTCTTTTATGTAACTACTGTTAAGACTTTGAATCATGATGAGCAACTTTAATGCCTACAATTGAACTATCTTATTAAAAGCATTCCGTTCCAATTCAACTTCAGAGGTCAGTGCTGACCTAGTATATCATCACCTTTCAGCCTCCAACTTCAGCCTCAACTAGCAATGACTATGGAAGCTTTGCAAGTAAACTGGATAGAGTATGAGATCAGCTAGAGTAAGGCAGGAGGGTGGCCCCAAAGCCCCCTCTCTACCAGCAGGTATAAAGGAGATTGATTATTTCTCTAAGTCAAATGCCTGGAGATTCTTAGAAATATGTAGGGAAGGGGAATCTTCTGCTTGCTGATGAGCTGATAGGTGAAGGTTCTGAGTTACTGCATTTCTGGATATTCTGCGATCATTTTGTGTCCATTTACACTTGAAGGGTGATTAAAACTGCAATACAGCAACCATGTGACATTTGGTACTTGAATCAGGGCAAGAACTTAGCCTCTTAACTCTGGTTTTGTGCTCCATATTGTCTTCATTGCTCTCTTTGAGTGGCCTTCTCCTGAGGACATAGTATGAATGTAGGTGTGAATGGTCCATTTGAAGTTTGATCACACTTCCTTGTTTGACTGCTAAAACCTGTCTGATTTGCCATGCACGAGTAGCAATTAAGTACATTCTTCAATTACAAAAATTTGGACTATTTTCAGTTTTCCTTTTTATGTGCTTTTCTACTGTTATTTTCCTAATGCTTTTGAAAAGGACTTACGTACAGAAATGGAAAAAGGTGGGAAAAAGAATGTCTACCTTTTTGTAAATGTCACAGAGAACATTTATATAGGGAATATTTAGATGTGAATAGCCCAATCCTGACTTGAAGTGACCTGTCCTAAATCAATTTGAAAGATAGGCATAACCAGCTTAAAAAAAGCCATTATCAACTAAACTATTTTCCAAAATACATTGTGATGTTTTCTACAGTACTGATGTTGAGGCAATATGTCTTAGGAAAACACACACACATTATAGTACTGAGTCTGAATAATTAATAGATCTTTCAAAGTCAATTAATTATAATTAATGTAATTAATAGATTTCTTTTGTAGAAATTAAAATGTTGCATGCAGCTATAGGGTTATGAAACAACTTTCTGCGTGCTAAGAACTAGGGAACACAAAGCCTTGGTCCTTGAGCTCAACCAGGTTAGTAAGTATTTCAAGGCAATAAAGACCACAGTTAATATATACATGAATAATTAATTTTCCTTTAGGGATTTCTGAATATCTTCTTAGAAGAGGGAGTCTTTGTGGTTGCTTTTAAATGAGGGTCTTCAGGTGGAGTTTAACTGAAGAAATAACATATAAAAGATAAGCAACAATCAAAAACTATGTGGTTGGAGGGGACTACTTACGTTTCAGGTAACTCCACTGGACACAAGGTTAGTAGAAATTCAAGGCTCAAACCTTAGTGCTTGAGGTTTTTAGAAATTTTGGTTATTTTGTCTCTTGTATAGCCTGTCTACCTCACCACTCTAAATTCGTCTACTCACTTATTGACTGGTTAGTTTCAAGTTATAATCAACAACTAGAGTTAAAGATACTGGGGTTCATCCAAATGTTAACAGGTTGGTCTCGGGTTTTGTCGGCTATGGCTATTGTGGTTAGTGTGAGACTTCTATCTTTTGGAAATATTTCTGAGCAACTTTTCGCCTTTGGTTGCTTCTGTATATATACATCTTTCATTATGGATCTATCAAGTCTGTGTTCTCTGGTCCTGGAGGTGCTATTAAAACTTATCACCATTACCTTAACTGTTTCAGACTCATTGGTGGAGACCCAGTACTCCAATGGCCAAGGCTGTGGCAGTAATTGCTAGATGGGGAAGTTTGGCATTGTTGACATGTCTAGTTCACTACTTTAGCGTAATATGATGACCACTTTGATACACTGCCTTAAAGCATAGTGAAATTTCCCAAGCACCTCATTTGGAAATTCTTTTAAGGTTAGGATACCTTTATTATGTATCTTTGGAAAAGTGAGACATGTGTTTTAAGGATTAGATTTTGTAGTATAGAAAGTCCATTTATTACAATAGCTATTATGGAAGATTTTATTCAGTAGAGGCAGTGATATTTACTCCACAGAGGTAGAAATTAGCAACTACTTTAACATACTCAGATGGAAATACTAGTAAGTTATGTCTTAATTGCCAGGTAATTTGTCCATAACATGGTGACTTTACAATATAGGTTTATATATAATCTCTTTCTAGAAATGAACAAACACTCAGAAGGATTGACTGACACAAAGCCAGGTAACCAAGTGGGAGAGTTAAGTGTTCTTCCTTCAGTTTCTACTTTCCCTGGTTTGGCCATGCCACCTGAAGCCAGAGGTAAGGCTGCATCAAAATCATCACAGATTCAAATCTGTATTCCTACCACTTCAATAAAAGTCAGAAATGTAATTACAGTGCTTCAGAACTAGAACATCCATGTGGAAACCCTCCAGAAAGTCACAAGTCTTTCATATAGTACTGATAAAAGTGTAAATTGATATTTTCCAGGGGGGAAATTGGTGGTTACAAAAGCTTTTAAAAATTGGCATACTCTCCTTTAGCAATTCCATTTCCAAGCATTCATCTTAAGGAAATATTAAACACACACAGAAGATTTAGCAACACAATGTCCTTTAAAGCAGTTTATTAGTGAAAAATTGGAAACAACCTAAAAATTCAATAGTTTAATAAAATGAGGTACATATGATGGAGCCATGCAGTCAATAGAAAAGATGTAGAAATCTATCTGACACGGCAGGATAGTCATGGTATTAAGTGAAAAAGTTACAAAACATTATGTACAAGTTGATACCATTAAAAAAAATTAAAAATGCACAGAGTCTGGAAGTTAGTACAACTAAGTAACAGTTCTCCTGGATAGTGGGAATATAGATGGTTTTAATCTTTCAAATTACATCTTCATTTTTTTCCTTTTTTACCAACATGTCTATGACTTGTATTATAAAAAAAGCATTAACAATACTTAAAAAAGTCTCCTTTGAAGTAGGAATGAGAGCAGAACTCAGCCAGAGGCACAAGGATGTACATGTTAGTCTGATACCACTTTAATGGGTAGTCAGAGTGCTTTGATGTCCAACTGTCACTGTGCACAGTGAAAATGTGGGTGTGATAGTGCTTACCCTTCTTTAGATTTAGGGATCCATCCCTAGAAAACCTTCATAAATACTGGCATTCCGAGCCATATTTCCCTTAGACTAAGAACACCCTCACCAGTTCACATCCTCTTGTAACATTGCCCATGTGAGAGCAGTGTTGTTGGTGATGGTACAGAAGGCAGGGTGAATTTCTCAAGTGATGTCTGTTTTTTTGGCCTGAAGGTGAAAGGCAATTTTTCCTTATTCTTCTGAAGTGGTTCTCTAACTTTAGAGAGCTACAGAAGCACCCAAATGCTTTTAGACAGATTGCTGAGCCCTACCCCAAGAGAGTTTGATTCAGCAGGTCTTAGGTAAGGCTTAGGAACTGTATTTTTTCATTTGACAACTATTTACTAAGTATACTCCATGTACTAGGTCTTGTGCTAAGGGCTGGGAATTTAGCTATGATCAAAAAAAAGTACAGTCTTATCTCAGGTAGCCTACAAATATATAGTAAACATTATTACAAAAGTAACTACATAATTGTAGTTATGCTTAGTGCTAGAACATAGTAAAGTCTAAAGACACAGTTTTTGTCTTAAAGTATTTAAAAAACTTGCATGGAACATTTAAGAATAGTTCTAGAGGCCCCTGAAAACAAAAATTAAGTACAAAAGGGCAGAAATGACTTGCATATATGAATTAGTATTTTAAACAAGTCTCCAGGTGATGGTACAATTGCCTGTTTTGGGGGTTCACACTTTGAGAACCACTGTATTAATGAGCAGATTTTCTCACTAGGATAAGGTGGGAGAAAGTGCAGGTGTGCTCATCAAATCCTCTCTTTCCCTTCGGAATCTCACCACGAGGTTAAGAGTTACATCACTGGGAGAGGGACTGAAGAAAATCTGGCTTTAAATCAAATTGTGAAATCATCTATTACAGTTCCTCACACCAGTTTAAAGTGCTACAGATAGGGTATCATTCTTCAAAATTGCAGGCATTTGGGGCTGGGAAGAAGTTTTTGAGAATACTGTCATCAATATATGGAGGGGTAAGCTGGACCTCTCTGGGTAAACAAAGCTGTTGTTTTTTTGTTCTGCACTCAACCACTCAACCATCTTCCCCATTACATTTCAGAAATGTCCTCTTAACACCAGGTCCTCCATTCACATTCTCTTCTGTTGTGGTGGAGGATGACAGCAGATTATAAGGGTGGACTCTAACCCACTGGTTGCTATATCTCGCGTTTCTTATTTCTCATGTTATAGTGAGGAATATTCCCATTTCTGGGACCTAATCTCCTACAATATGAAATTTCCTGATTAGCACCATAAAAGATTTAACACCATGACTTTTAGGTTAAATTACCTCGAAGGCAGATGTAGACATATAATCTAATTAATCCCCTGTCCCTACACTGTTTACAAAAAAGCCTATACTTATTCCCAAACTTCTTATTTCATTCATATGTACATCTTTTGCATGGAATTATACCTATAAATTAAATTCAGGGGCATGGAGTTTATTTAAATAATTCAAATTGCACCATGAATTAAGCTTCCCAAACTTTTCTTCCATGCCTAAGAATCTTTATGGGTCTTTACCTGAGTAAAAATTAAGCCTATGACTATAAAGCCAAAACCAAGATAAAACAAAAAACCCTCAACAAATCAAACAAAACCTCATTAAAATAGAAATAAACATAGGAACAAGTTCATATCATGGTAAATTTGTAGTAGCCAAAGGCACAAAGCTATGAACTCTAACATTACGAAAATTTTTGGAAGCTTTCTGCATACTAATGGGTCATTACAATTAACATGCAACTGATGAAAAGCAGAAGGTTCTGAGAATAATTTACTCTTAACTTTGATGAGGTTCTACACCTAAATCTGGGTCTCATTATAAAAAGGGTCAAGGATATGGCTGATAAAAACAGAGCAAGAATATAAAAGAGGTATCTCTAGAACACAGTCAGAAACTAGGCCTAGAGGTTGGGAAGCTCAGGAAGCTACAGATGCTGACAATGGGACATACTGACTGTATTTCTAGTGAGTACCAACCTTTTTCCTAAAAAAACTCTCATATATAACATTTGCTATGTAATCCTCAAAATAATCCCAAGGTGGCATAATTATTATCCCAACTTTATTAATAAAGAAATGGCAGCTAATGCAATGGTCTAAATAGAAATTTTAAGAGCATAGCATATGTGCAAGACTGGATTTAAACCCAGGATCATTTCACTCCCTTACCCATACTTGTTCAAATACTTTACTACCTACTTCCCATAAACCTAATTTATTGTTGCTGTTTAAGTTGACTTGAAGTTTTTGTATGATCTCTTATTAAAATCTAAATCTGGCCTTCTAGGACATAACAGATGGTATCCTAAGCAATTATAGAACCTCCTTTTTGTGGGGGGAAAAGTTTCACTCATATAGATCTCTAGCTAACCAGCTTGAACAGCTTTTGGGGGATAGTGTGAATAAAAGTCTCTTGCCAAATCCTAATATTACAGAGGAATTTGTTAAATAGTACAGAGTGAAAGCGTAACTATGTTACAAGTTTGGACTGTGAACCAAATTATCAACGTTTGATTAATTTGGGGCTCTTAACATTAAAGAAAAGTTTTAGATGGTGTTTTAATTATATAATTATTTGTATTATAAAGTACCAAAAATATTTTATCACCTCCCATTCCCCAAATCTGAGTTAGGTAACTCCCAAGCTCTCAAATATAGTACTCAAATTTCTTCAGTCATGAATGACACTGATTCTGTTATGTGACAATTGTTTGTTTTTGGTACCCCCCAGTAGTCCTTCTGGTCTTCAAGGGTAGTCCTGTGTGCATCCTAGGCAGGATAATCCTTTTGTTAATCTCATAGTATCTGGCCCTCAACAAATACTTGAATAAATGAAAGAATGAGAGCAGAAGTCCTAACATGGAAACAATCTGCTCATTCATGGCACTGGTGCAAATAAGTGTTTTTCTGATTCCAAGTATGTCATTAATCACTTCACTAGCATATGCTTCATAACTAGAGATCCTGATCAAGATAAGCCTAATTCATTTAAAAAGTTTTAAAATTCTGTTAGTAGGCTCAGAGTAACCAAAAGTTTATTCTGTTTGTATACAACTTATTCTATGATGTATGTGGCCAGATTAATTCATTTTTATAATGATTTATTGTTCAATAAGAACAAATTCTCTGTACTGATAGTACTGCAGTATTTTTTAAATGAATCTAATTCTGATGATGCATTAAACTATGTCAAATGAACAGTGTTAAAAACTCTGTTTAGTGAAATGGATTTACCCCAGATTAACTGCAAACATGCCAGAGAAATATGGTAACACTTTCTTGAACCCGCAGACTCAAGTGAACCCCCAGACTCAGTCTCCCAGGTAGCTGGGATTACAGGAGTGTGCCACCATGCCTGGCAATACAGTAACACTTTTCAAGGACTAGTTTTTAAATTTAGAAGGACTATTCAGTAGTGATTATAAAACAAAAAAATCCTCCAAAATAAACCATCAAAATATAGTATTAAAGTCATTCATTTTCTGTGAAACAAGGTAAACATGCTATAATTTCATTTCTGTCTACAGAAACATTCAAAAACATTTTTCAAAACAGAGGTTTATATTCTAGAGCTCTTTTAAATCAAAAAGTGTAAGCCTAATTTTAATTTTATCCTTTGGCTATTAATTATTCCTAATAAATGAGCCACTGGTATCAATTCACAATAAATTTATTTTACACAAAAGAAAAGACTTGCCATTAATGAAAAATTCAGTAGAAAACACTTCTCCTTTAAATTGGGGTCAAAAGTAGAAGCTGCATATTGGTGAAACCTCAGTAGAAAGAATTTTAAGGAAACATTCTTGGCATGAGAGCTTTAACACAAATTTTGTAATGAAATATTTACCATGCAACTTTATTGGCAGAAAGGCCGGTTTCTGATGGCTAGTATTTTCTTTTCAGTCTCTTAAAGACATTAACATGGACAATACTTATAAACCTGCTTTACTTAGAGTTAATTGTATATAAATATGGTGCCATGATGGTTAATATTTCCATAGCCCACTTATTTAATTGAGTAGTTCTAAGTAGGTAATTGGCACCCTGCCCTTCTGATTACCCCTTTCTCCCATTAGCCAGTCTGAATCCATTCCAACGACACTGAACACAGTGATCACCTATAAAATAAAAATTTTCCAGTTATTAACTGAAATTAAAGATAGAGAATATTAATCAGATTGTGTTTCATTTGATTAAACTGCTCAATATTAAAAAAACATTAATTTTTCTGAAAGGATATTATTTGAGACAGATTTAGAAGTCTTTCAGTTGTTTAACCATTAAATATTTTAAACAATTTTATGTTAAAAATAGTTACAATTTTATAAACTGTGATAACCATCTGAAATCTATTCCATTAAAATATTTAAGATAAACAAAATTCAAGTAAGTAATGAGAAGTTTGTGTTTCATTATAATATTAGAAGGTAATAAATCTATGATATATTTTCTTTTTATGCCCAAACATTACTCACCTCATCTGCCAGAAGTGATAATTCACTGCTGTTTGCAGCATCATAGTCATACAGCACCCTGGCCTTCCTGCTGCCACTGCATTCCTTAAGGTCAATGAGGTTGGAAGGAGAGGAGATTGCCAGGTTACTTGTTGAAGTAAGGGTAGACGAACCAATCACATTTGATGAAGCAGATGATATAGGTGTCACAGAAGTCTGATTGTTGTTACTATGGTAATTGGATGGAAAACTGTTGAAAAGAAAATGGTGTATTATCTATTTCCAAATGACCAAAGTACCTGAGCATTACCACTTGGTGGCACTGTTTACTCTCAATCAATTTCACTTTGGTTAAAGACTTAACAGATGTTAACAATATTTGAAGGACAGTATAGCTACAATTTCTGCATTGGCAAAATGCGGCTCTCCTGCCTGCCTGTGACTATGCAGGTTGCCCCTCTTTTTCCTTCTCCATTTCCTAATAAACTTGTACTTCTACAATGTAAAAAAAAAATTCTTCATTTTAAGAACATAGTAAGCTGCCTAGCTTACTCCTCTTGTGACAATAACATACAGAAAATTCATGTGGGTTTCAAATATAAATTCTTGAAAGTGTGTTTCAAGGTTTTCTACAAATAGTTTTTAAAAGTGGAGGTACTTTTAACCAGAAAAAAGGGTCTATCCTAAAATAGTTCCCCGAAAAACTATCAGTAGGTTTTACCAACAATTTCTTCCCTTTACAAATTGTTCAATAAAATATAAAAGAAGTTATTTAAATAGACGAGTTTTTGTAAGCTGATTTTTTAAAGAAATTTATATCGAGCTTTTTGATAAAACTATTAATTTGTTATTTGTTCATATGACAAATGTTTAATCTTTAAGTCCAGCATAACTACCATAAGCTGAAAATGGAGACACAAAGATGAAACAATACCATTTCTTTATGGACATATAGATAAGTGAGGGGATGAATATTCAAATCATAGGCCATGACTAATAATTATCATAAAGAAGACTCAATGGTAGTTACGAGAACAGGGCAAATTTCCCAAGTTCATTTTTACTAAGTTTTAGGGAAAATTTCAGGAAGGCTTTATCAGAAATCAGTGAAATTCTTGTAGTTTAAAGATAATTAGAATTTTCAATGAATTTTGAGGTTATTATTTTTCTACAATAATAGTAAATAGAAGACAATATAAAACATTTGGCCTATAGTCATTCTAATTCAGCCATTTCTTTTTCTTTTTTTAAGACTAGGTATCGCTACTTTTGCCCGTGGAACTGCAGGCTCACGTAGCCCAGGGTACCACAGACTCAAGCAATCCATAGCCTCACCTTCTCAGGTAGCTGGGATTACAGGTGCATGCCACCACGGCCAGCTATTTTTTGGGACTCAGTCTAACTATGTTGCCCTGAGTGGGACTCGAACTGCGATCCCTTGCCCCAGCTGCTTCATAGGCTGAAGGTTATAGGCATGTGCCACCGTGCCTGGCTTAATATGGCCATTTCTAAGGCTAAAAATTACCTATGAAAATTTAAATTTTAATAAATATACCAACTGAAATATAAAAGGTGCTATCTGGTAGAACAAATGAAATTTATCTCTCCATGAAATACAATTTCCTTCTTTATTTTATGAACAAGTGTCATTTGGAAACCATAACAACCAGCAAAACCTCTTTTATCCTTAGGTTCTTGACACTTTCCTGTCATCTCTTATGCTTTTTTTTTTTGTTTTGTTTGTTTGTTTTTAAATCTTCTAGAGGTGGATGGAGGATGCAGTAGGAGCTGTATGTTCCTCATTACCATTTCTACCCAGTCCTGCCTGTACCATCTCTTACTGCAGTCTTCTACAGATCCCTCATTCTATTTCTTTCATTTCTAGAAGATGTTTCCATTCATATACAATATCTTATTCTTGATTTTAAACTCCATATTGATAATTCTCCCAATATTTTGGTCTCTCAGAGTTATGAACTGAACTCTTAGTGATTCTGTGTCTGACCTAGTTCAGCTATCCATTCCCATTTTCTCATATAGGCCTTATTAATTCCAATGATTGTAAACTTTCCAATAATAATTTCCAGCATCCCATTCTCTGATCACCACCATTTTTTACTCAGAATTCTCACTTCAACAAGCCTATTTTTGTTCTATGGTCTAAAACAGGCCTACTGTCTATAATCCTATCAACACTCCCTTTATGCCTATGATTATAATAATCACTTTCTTGCATATGTTTTCATTTCCAATGCTACTTCATTTCATAACACTTACTTGGTAAAAGAAAATATCTAATTACTCATAGGTATCAACTTGTGACAGGTGTGAAAACAAAAAACCATGTTTTCTGATCTTACATTGAAATGTATTTTCACAATCCTACCTGGCAATTATACTATATTCTTCTAGTCTGTTCACTTTCTATTCTATTTCATAGCCTTTCATCCATCTTTAAAATTTCAACAATTATTCCTAGCCCCTATACTTATCTGTTGTTCCTTTTAACCTGAAGGGCAAAAGAACAACAAACATTCATACTCTTGGTCATCTCTCCTTTTACTGAAATGTCTATGCTCCTAAAGCCTATTTCTACATATATACATAAATTTCACCCCCTTTTGTCTCAAGATTATTGCACTAGAAATTCTTCCCTTGTCCATATTATATTTTCTCCACATACTGTATCATCCCCATCAGCTTCAAAACAGTGTCTTTTTCTCCTGCTTTATTTATTTTTTTGAGACTAGGTCTCACTATTTTTGCCAGTGGTACTGCAGGCTCTCATTGCCCGGGGTACCACAGACTCAAGCAATCCCCAGCCTCAGCTTCCCAGGTAGCTGGGATTACAGGCGCGCACCACCATGCCCAGCTATTTTTTTTTGGAACTAGGTCTCGCTATGGGCACCAGGTGGGACTCAAACCGCGATCCCTAGCTCCGGTCGCTTCATAGGCTGAAGCTTACAGGCACGAGCCACCGTGCCCGGCCTTTTTCTCCTGTTTTAAAAAGTAATAATCTGATAGATCAGATTTTCTCCTCTGGCTACTGGTACTTCACTCTAGAACTCCAGCAAAGATTTATCTAAGCGTGTCATCACAATTCTTCTCCTTTATACTCTTAAGTTATAAAGAAGTTTTACTCCCACTGTTCCACCAAAATTACCCTCACTGAGATCAGCAATAACTGTTCAGTCATAATCTTCATTTCACCTGACCTATCTAATAATCACAATGGCTCACTCCCTTCTGCTTTTCTGCATCATTTTCCTCTTTTGACTTCTGGGCTACATAATTCATTTAAATCTCATCTTACTGCCCACTCCTTAGCAGGCTGCTTGGTTCTCTGTAAGGAAGTACTTTCAGGTTAAGTCCTTAGTCCTCTTCTCTACCTATACTTGCTGCTTGGGTGATATCATTTAGTCTCAGATTTAAATCTTGATGAAGCACTGTAAAGACATTTAAATCATTTTTTAAATCCCTGTTAACAGCCTTTGTGCCAAAAGAACTCACAATGTTTTTGTTACCTCAGACATCAGTTGCCTTAAAAAGAAAAAAAATTTTTTTTTGAGACTAGGTCTCACTATTTACCTGTGGAACCGCAGGCTCATCTTGCTGGGGTACCATGGACTCAAGCAATCCCCAGTCTCAGCTTCCCAGGTAGCTGGGATTACAGGCGCGCGCCATCATGCTCAGCTATTTTTTGGGAATAGGTCTCGCTACATTGCCCTGAATGGGACTCGAACCGCGATCCCCAGTCCCCGCCGTGGTTTCCTAGGCTGCCGCTTACAGGCATGTGCCACCATGCCCGGCCCAAGAAAAAGATGATTTTTAAAGAAGCTAAAACAAGCCTTTATTTCCCCCTAATCTGCTCTTCTATTCATATCTAAAAATTGGGATTTCTTCTTTTATCAGAAATTTTGTGTGTGGTGGAGATATAAATCATTACCTTCCCAGTTGTTTCTGGAGATCTAACATATACTGGTAACATTGCGCATAATAAGTCATCTGGGCTTCTACAAAGTCATTCAGACAGCGAAGGTGATGGGCCTGTAAAGGAAAATCAGTCACTTCTCATCTCTATAATCTACTCCAAGTCACAAATGTTAAGAGGAGACAGAACTCAACACTAAACTCAGGAAAAATCACCAGTATATAAGCAGTTAACTACAAGGCTTATTAAAACTGACGCTGGTCTAAGTACTCATGTAACAAAAATCAGCCACTGGATCCAACGGTAGTGGGAGAACCAGGAATGAGATGTAAATAAAAATTTAATATAATTTTTATTTGTCCTCCTTGGAAGTGCCAGAACTTAAATTTCCTTGATAAGTGACTAAGAAAAGTTCATTATTTCTGTTCCAAATTGCCTTATCAGACTTATTTATTATTTCAAATGAATTTCCAAGACTGAACACTCACGTGGGTACTGCTGATTCCCTCTAACAGAAGTCTGGTAATCTCTGCTTGACGATCAAATTCACTCTGAGTTATTCTTAATTCCTGTTCAGACTTAAATTGGAACACAGTTTTAGAATCTCCATTATAAGACTTAGTTTACTTTATGTACATTTATTTTTGCAGTTACAAAAGTCCTCCAAATAAACCCCAAAGATAACCTGGCAATTCCTTGATTCTGCTTTGTATCTAAATTGGTCTCTGGTTTTTAGGCCTTAGCTTCTATATGTTATTCATTTTAGATAGACTGATTCTTCACCAGTAGCTGGCTTAAAAGACTCTAGTACTGCCAAAACTTAATGCCATACATGTAAACAACTAGAAAAACTACTGGCTAGTGCATGTATTTTATATTTTAGTACATTCTCTAATATCAATTTTGCTAAATTTCAACATTTTACACAACCTTTTTTTTTTTTTTGAGACTAGGTCTCGCTATTTTTGCCCATGGAACCGAAGGCTCTTGTTCCCCGGGGTACCACAGACTCAAGCAATCCCCAGCCACAGCTTCCCAGGTAGCTAGGATTATAGGGATACACCACCACGCCCAGCTATGTTTTTGGAACTAGGTCTCACTATGTTGCCCCAAGCAGGACTTGAACTGCGATCCCCAGCTGCTTCATAGGCTGAAGCTTACAGGCACACACCACAGTGCCCAGCTTACAAAATCCTAAGATTACTAATTTACATGTACACTATTGGAAATAGTCATAATTAGCAAGTAGCTACAATACTTTGAAGTTAGTTTTCAACTTCAAATGAAAAAACATCAGACAAAGCTGTAGGATTTTAACTTGTTTAGTTGTCAAAATGAACCTGTTTCTAGGAACACAGTTCTTAAATTCTTTCAAAGAATTCTTCTACATGAGAATTACTTTAGTTTTCTTTTCAGACTTTGCATAAAATATGCCATAAGCAAAAATGTTATCTATAAGCTATGCAGAATTTTTCTATAAGGGGAACTTTTTATAAGTGGTGTGCTTGTAAACCAACTCACCAAAAAAACAAACAAAAGCTCTAGTGTTCTGATTTTCATGGTATAAACACTCTTACCACAGTGGTTTTCAAGCTTCCAAGTTGAAGTCATTAACCTTAAAGTTGGAAAGAGGTGTCTTTAACAGCACATTACTGTTGGCCTCAACCATCTGATATAAATTTAGTGTTGGGACTAAACTATACTAAAAAAACATGATCTAAAAATAGCAAATATTGGGAAAAAAAAAGTCTTCTCAAACCTTTACCCAGAGTTGGTTGGCTGGTTGTAGTAAATGAAGAGAAAATAAAATCTCAGATCTTACTTAAATAATAGTTTGCTTATCTCCCCATTGGGACTCGTCAATGACATAATAATCACATTATTATCACATCTATCTCCAGGATAAATGACTTCTTCCCTGCTGCCATGTCCAAACACCTACAGTACTTCCAAGACTGCGAGTGAATACAAAAAATAAGGGTTGAGCCTTTTTTTCCCTTTCCGACATTCTTGAACATTTAGCATTAAGCCAGTGAATCAGTTAACTAGTAACTTACAAATTAGGTAATCAGTTAATATACTTGGTCTCATCCTACTGCAAAGGTACCAGGCAGAGGGGATTAAGAATTGGCCACCAGAATAGACTTAAGAAAATAAGTCCGAATTATTCAGTAAGGGCTTAAATTTGACTGACCGAAGCAACACCATATGATGCTTTGATAGCATAACTGCAGTCAATTGCATCTGGAATTAGTATGAAGCAGAACAAAGTCCCAGGGAAAGAATGAATAAATGTTTTTTCTAGGAAAGTGTTAAGGAAACAAATCACTTCCATAGTACGTTTGTACTATTTATCATTCTGCTTGACTGAATATAAAATTTTGTGATTAATATTAGTAATCACAATCTACTAAAAATAAATGAACTTCACAAGTAGGGTAGCTGCCTCTGTGGAAGTACAAACTAATTTAAGAGGAGTGATAGAAACAGCTACTAAATGGAAAACTTTCTATATAAGGTATAAGCAAACAAGCTAGGTTTTAGACCGAAAGTGACCAGGGTGGCTTGAGTTCTGAAGAAGAAATTGATGTTTTAAAGCTAAGAACAACATAAGGAAATACATATGCAAATACATAAAATAATCTCATTAAGGAAAAGGAGTCAGTCTTTAACGCCTGAGCAAAATTTGACGATTTCATTGTAAAAAAAGGCACCACACTACAAAGCCCAGGAAATAATTTTTCCATACAATCTATACTTTGTATTTAGAAAAGGCAAATAAATGAATCTACTTTTTTGTCCGTGGAACCACAGGCTCCCATTGCCTGTAGTACCACAGACTCAGACTCAAGCAATCCCCAGCCTCAGATTCAAGGTAGCTGGGATTACAGGCGTGTGCCACCACTCCAGCTATTTTTTGGGACTAGGTCTTGCTATGTTGTCCTGAGTGGGACTCGAACCACAATCCCTAGCCCCAGTCGCCTCATTGAATCTTATTTCTTAAAGAAGAATCAGTATATGTCTGGGGTTTTTGACAATTGGCCTAAGCAATCTCTATTTCAGACACAAATAACTGATCATAATAGCAACTTTGAGAGGCTAGAATCTCTGAAATTAGGTTCTGTACAATCAATTTGCTTCGGAAGAAAATGGCCAATATTAGGAACAGAAAAGGGGTTTAAAGAGATAATGACTTTAAAGGGTTTTTATTCTGTCCTCCAAATTTCTTAATTTTATAAAGATGCAGAATTGTATGGAAAAGACATTCTGATTCTTAAAATTACAGTTATAGGACTAACTGAACTACAATGTATACGTAGTATGGCATAACTTGGTATATAGAAGGAAAGTTCTTTTAGTATCTAACTTGGAAAAAAGGGCAAGGATTTGTTGGTCTATGATATCAGAACTAGCTAACCAGAACACAGAAGTTTGGGTGATTGCTTCCAAGGCAAATTCTATGACAGTCTTGGTAATGTTACCAATTTTTTTTTTTTTTTTTGAAAAGCTAGTATTTTAAAAAAATTCCAGGAATAAGAAACTTTAAAATTATATTTTTATTCTATTTTGATATATTTCCCTAAAGTTATTTCATACAAAACTTAAATATTTGTTTCATGAGTTTCTTTCATTTAAAATATCAAATACTTCTCAAACTCACAGAAAATGCAGAATCAACTAGAAGTCTTTGGTGCCTTGCATGCAAACTAAAGGAGAAGAGACTTGGGTTTTCTTGTTTAATCTATGTTACTTAGTACTCGTGCCCCTTTTCACACTAGAGTTTCAGGAAAAAAAATCATCAGACATGATGGCACCATAATAACTAAGTTCATATATAGATTGCATAAAGGGGGATGGCAGTATAATCAAGATTCGCCTTGGATTTCCAAGTCATACAACAGCTCGATAACCTCTAAAGGAAACAGATTGTATAGTTGGTAGTTCTACAAATTCAGGAGATAAAAAGCTAAAATTTGTAAAATTACTAACAGTCAGGAGCTACAATTACTATCTACTCTTAATCCCCAGCAATTGTGCTCATCTGGTGATTAGATTTTGGTAGATCTGAACAAGAGTAAGAAAAAAAAAGTGCTTCTAATGACCTCAAATAGTATTTGAAACAAATCTGCATTAAAGTCATTTATTTCATTCCTTAAATTCTTGCTTAGTTACTTGATTTTGCAGTCCGGAGAAGATTAGAAAAGGTAACACAGGAAGAAGAACTGCTAAGACCTGTCATATGGACAGTTTCTAAAAGTGATAGTCTGACAATGAGGGAGGAGATACATACTTCAAAAACAATGAATCTAACTGTTTCACAGTACAATAATGAATATTCATAATAATCACAGGATAATATATGTTATCCTGTATCTAGTACAGCAGAGAAAAGTACTTTTACACATTTTCAACTAGAGCAACAGAAAAATTAGTTTTGCTTCTGGAGAGAACCAGTTATAGTTACTAAGAAAATCTGTTTGTGCAACATGAAATGTACCAGTCTCTAAAAATAATAGGACATGGTATTAACTATATTTTACATTAAGTGTCATATGAATAGACCAAGTACTTAAAATTAAACTGTCTTTGAAAAGACCAAGTATTTAAATTGTCTTCTGACAATTTAATTTTAATTTTGACGACATAATGCTACACTGAGTATTTATCTCAGTAAAGATGTGATGGGTGCAACCACATCTCTGCTACATTGTTCTACTGCTCTGTGGAGTTACTACTGGCCAAAAAGTCATTAACCTTCCATAAAAATTTTTAGATTTTATAATGCATAGTATAAAAGCTATGAGTGGCCACATAACTGTTGCCCAATAAATATTTACTGAGTGAATGACAATTAAATTCTTGTTTCATAATTCTGTAGTTTAATAATTTACTTACTTTTGTCACTTCCTCTGCCCAAATCTAGCCAGCATTAAAAATCAGAGAAAAATATACAGCATGAAAGTTGGAATTTAGTATTTTCTACAACTTAGTATAGAAAAATGTAAATATTTTAATCCAAATGGCTACCTACTTTTCCAGACTTACATTAACAGAATAAACACAGTGGTAAGTAAGTCAGCAGTTTAATATACTGTAAAAGTATGCTATCATACATATCAATACTATTCATTTTTTAATTACATTAACTCTCTAATAAGAACAACAGTTTGCCCAAATTGGGACTAAACAATTCCTCTTATTTCTAAGCTTCCTATCTGCAAAATGAGAGGTTTGAAGAAATGATTTCTAATTTCTCATTCAGCTCTAAAATTTTAGCATTTTAGGAAATTAAGATAAAGGATAAATGCTGATATATAGTCATTTTGGTGGTGAGGGCACAATAAGCTTAAGATATAATGAACATGAGAAAATTATCAAAGTCATTAAATATATCTTACTGCAGTAATAACATCAGTAGTAAAACAAATGCCTAATAAATGAAATAAAGTCTTACTAATTGTTATAGGATATTTTCACCTAACATTAAGGAAAACCTATGATTTAAAAATTAAATTGTGAATAACTGAAATAGTCTCCCATTTTTCATTTTTATTCACCTACAGATAGGACAATGAAAATATATTAATGCATTCTCTTGCTATATGGAGAAAGCCCAAATTTAGCCAGGGGTTCAATAATAAAAATAGGTTAAAAAAACAAAGTGCATTTTACATTCTGTACAATACTACATGGATTTCCTCCTTGCATTTAGTTTAATGTTACTGGGGGGGAAAAAAGCCAAGTGACTACCAATTTATTACTAACTGTACTACAGGTTCCATGCCATGTCCATGTATGTAATATCTTAAAGTATAATATCACAATATCTATACATCTTTATGGCTACATTTATATATATTTTTTGCTATGCTTAGATTGTATGAATTTGTTAAAAAACTTAAAATCCCTAACATCACAAAAACTCCTAAAACAGAATTCAATAAATACATTAGCTATTACAGAACACTATTCATTGCCAATTCTTGCCCAACACTACCACTATCCTGCAACTTAAGTGAATTAGTATTAGACAGGGAATGGGTCTCACCATCATTGAAACAGCTAAACTACTAGTGTTTGTCTTTGCCTTGAACTGCTTAGAAAATCAATTCTATGTTCAGTTTGGGTGAAAATAAGTAAACACTGAAGATACTAATAAACAGAGCCAACTTTGTACACTTTATATCCTTCTCCTAAGTTGGGCCACCTAAATCAACATATTTCATTGAATTAGAAAAAGCACTATATGTAAATTCAGATTTGAAAATCTGATTTTCAATTTTCAATTGAATTTCACTTTCAACTGAAAATGTCAATTTTCAATTACCATATTTCACTGGACTAAAAAAAGCATTATATATAAATTTACATATAATAATTTCAGGTCTGAATTTGATATAGCTAATGTATTTGGCAAAATGAACAATTTCTTTTCTTGAAGTTCCAATATTACTTTAATTAGTAATCCCCATATTTTGTTAGACATAATGAATGCATGTTTTTGACTACTTTAGATTTTTACATGCAGGTTAATAGCAAGAGAAGGCACTTTATTTAAGATGTAGAAAACACAGTAGGCCAACAAACCTTCAGCCATTTTACATGCAGGAAGTTGAGCATGTAAGAGAAATTTACCATAATGTTATCTCCTTCAAGGCGAGCTGAGTTTAGTTGCTTAAGTGCATAAGTAAGAGACAAAGAACACATTATACTGATGAATACAGTGAAGCAAGTTACTTGTACACTATAAAGAACACACAAATAAGTATTAAAAAAAAAGCAATGACGTTACTTAAAAAAAAAACAAACTAATTTTCTATAGAATTTAGAATTTCTATAGAATTTATAGAGATTCAAATTCATAAAGCCAAAACCATGGTTGATGATTACTTTAAAACTGCTAGTTATTTATAATTTTTATTAAGTTTTCACCTAAAAAGATCCTTCTGCTTACCCATAATTTTCCTATTGAAAGACCATTTCTATTTTATAAATGTATGATGCCTTCAAGTATGTTCTCTTTTAATCAGTCTCAGTCAGGTTCTGGTACACCCTAAATAAATATGAAAGGGATATCAAACCGCTTTTTTTACTAAACTTTTATCCCATGTGTACAATAAAGTTAGGTTGTATTTTACAGTGATTCTATAAAATTTACTTAGTTTACAGATTAAAGAACTGGATTATTGTGGAAATATAAATAGGCAGAAGGACATATTTGCAGGGACATATTTGCTATATTAAGTAATCTGAAGATGAATTTTCCATCATATTTGGATATCCAAAAGGAAGAGGTCCCAAACTCTAAAAATTAGAGTGCTTTAAGATCAGATGCTTTTTTCCTTCCCATTCAAAAAAGCTCTTAAATGTATCTCTTAAAGTTTATATAAAAGGTAAGATTAGGTTTATAACTGCAGTGCCTGGCAATTTAAAAGTTATGTTTCTTTTATATAAATGTTATACGATTTCAAATCTGTCTACTATTAAACACTAAGGTATGTTTTCTGTTTTCAGTTCAATTTGTTTATTTTTAGAATGGTTTTGATGTTGCTTTATCACTCTGCAACACGTAAAACACAGATTAACAAGTAGCAATACTGATACAGGCATCATTTTTTTTTTTTACTGACTGCTAAATTGTCAAAAATTCAATGTATTACACAATACACTGTAATCTCAGGGAAGCAGAGATTTTATGTTATTTATATGTGAGATATTTAGTATCATTTATTGAATGTTAAAAGAGATCACAAGAAAACAGTAATTAAAATAAAAAATAAACAAAACATGCTGATAGGTGTAGTTTCCAAACCTTACTTACAGAGGAATAACTAGTCACAAAACAATCCATGTAAATTTATGAAAAGTTAAAAACAAAGCAAGTATGAAGTTAGAGAAACCATTTTTAATGGCAAACTATGAACCAAGCAATGTGTCAAAGAAAAAAATCAAACCTAAACTCCTAGTGGTTTCCATTTTTCTGTATTTTTCAAGTATATGGAAGAGGAATACAGAAAACAATAAAAAAACCCACAAAATTAAGGCATGCCTCAAGATTTTAAGTGATTAAAAATTAAGTGGATCTTGCCTTCCTGAAGTACTTTAGATTCACTGCTATAAAATTTAAAGCAAAGCTTACACTTAGGTCTTAACGATTTTAACAACAGTGGTAAAATAATTTAGAAAAATCAAAGGGCCCTCAACTACAATTAAAAAAAAAAAAAGGATCCTGTGTATAATTAAATATATAAGTTTTCTAGCACTTTTCTAGGTAAATAAGCAGATTATCATAATAATCCTGTAATAGTGCTTAATAAAGTAAGTATATTTATACTGTTCTTATTCTACAATCATTACTGGGCACATATAAGCATTTTAAATAAAGAGATTCTGTTCTAATTCAAACATTTACTTCCAAGTTTTCCTTATTTACTTACATTGTTTTCCTGTTTAGGAAATTAGAATCTTAAAAACCAATTTTACTATATAAATTCATATTTTACTATATCAGTTTATTAGCAACTAGAAATTAATCTAGTCTTGTCATCTCTAGGGCTTATTTGTAAAAGCTCTGATTCTGTGAAAAGTTGTATAGGGAAGCTAGGTTGTTCTTGAAGATGATACTGTGATAAATTCTGAGGTGAAAATGTCAGTGAATTTGGAATTAACATCCTATCAAATACTGCTCTTCTCCAGTGGCTGCTAATACAGAATCTTCAAAAAGGAAACCAGTTAAGAAGAAAATTCATTTATTCATTTAAGGGTCTAGGATAGTCTCATAAGACATCACTGCCCAACACCAATTTACCAATTTTAGATTTCACATTAAATCAAATCTTAAATGTTTCTTTCCCCAAATAAAAGAACAC
>PVHY01010284.1:0-52564 GCA_004024945.1 Uropsilus gracilis | reverse complement strand
AAAAAAAAAAAAAAAAAAAAAAAAAAAAAAAAAAAAAAAAAAAAAAAAAAAAAAAAAAAAAAAGGTGATAATCAGGAACAAAGGTTTAAGAGTTTTTATCAAGAACTCAAAATTGTCTTTAAATCATTTAAAACTAGTTATACAAAATGATTGCTAAAAAATGAAAGTTAAGAATCCTTAATCACACAGTCCTTAATATTGAGATATTTTTTGCCATGCATTGTTCCAAATAGGTAGAACAAAATACCATTAGTCCAAGAAAAGATTACTTCCTTAGGGTCAGTAAAAGCTATTCAATGTGTAAATTAATGGTTATTGAGGAACACTTAGCATGGCTAAGTACAGTATCAATGTACATTAGATATTATTCATATTCAGAATGTATTGACTTCTAAGATTATAAGTTATAAATGCTATTTAGTAGTATTTGCTATTCTGTAAAACAGGAAAATAGGACTGTGTAAGATAAGGGAAAACAATAGTTTTCAAGAATTAATAAAAGACATATACATTCTCCATTAACTTTATATGCAAAAACAACTCTGTCTTAATTTCATTATTACTTAAACTCAGTTGTGAAAAGTCCTAAATTTATATTTCTAAATTCTCCTGGCAAAATTTATCTTCTTTGGGGGCATTAGTAAATCAATTGACTCAGCAAAGAGAAGGTTAAAAGGACTTCTGTAGTCTACATTCTCAGACCATGAAAGAGAATGGGTAGAAGAAGTTGGAATAAGCTGCTGGCATGACCAATGAAGCTTATATTAGATGATCACTTCTGTTCTTGCTAAAGTTTGGCAAAGAAATACACTGGTTTCTTCAGAGGACAGCATAATAATTCATTTAGTTCTCCTATACCTTTTCAGAAAGGACCAAAACCCCACAGGAAATGTGAGCACTGACATTTTCTACCCAGGATCAGAAACGGACTGTTTTTGCCAGAAATTGAAAACAATATAACTAAAACAGTAAATACACAGTAATGTGTTGAAAGAAATAGGCTGCTGGAATGGCCAGTGACACAATCCATCATTTATATTTTAACTTCTGATAGAGTGGTAAAAAATATATATGTTTATATACATTTATATATATATATGTAATCAAATTGGCAGACTTCTATATGAATATATTGAAAGCCAAATAATTGTAAAGAATCCATTTGCATTAATTTACTGATTAAACCCCAAATATTTACACCAAACACTGTACCTTTAATGGCAAGTTTGGTTATACATATCTAGCTGACTTCTAGGTGGTTAAAAGCTACCTTAAGGGCTATCTAGAAGGCTTGATTTTTTTTCTTTCCATAAAATGCTAAAGCTTCTTTATCATTCTGTATTCAGCCATGAACTCAGCTGCACAAGCCAAACGTAAAGATTTTATGGGCTAATCTATCATGTGAATTCGTGAACAAGAATACATGTCTACTCAGGCAGAAACCAAGGGTGATTTCCATTTTTATGAATGAAAAAGAACCCTGCATAAACATTCTTTATTTAAAGTTTTAAATGAAGAAAAGTGCAAAACAAAAAGAGATCATTTTGTTTCATATGTCAGTATCTTTGTAAGAGGGGGCAAAGTAAGGAAACTGGCTCACATGATTCCCAAGACAGCAGTATCTCCTTTGCATTAAGTACATAAATGAGATTTATCACCACTGACCTAATCTAAGATGCCGAAATGTACAGCAGGAACAGCTTTCTGAAAAACTTAATTCAAAATTATGGCATTCAAAAACACTTTATGAAGCAGACAACATACCCAGCATACACATATACACACACACGCACATAAAAGATCTGACGATAGAAAGGAGCCATGGCTATTTGCATGAAACTTTAGGATACATTTCAGAAATAATTTCAATCTACAAATTTTACTCATTATCTCTACCATCTTGATGTTTATGAATTTCCAAATACATAGCATCAGACAGTCAATTTTCACTAGTCAAGATCATTTCATTCTAATAGTCATAGCTCTAGGTTTTGAGGAGGCTTAGGATAAAAATAAATCAAAGAGTTCCTTTACTGAACTTTAAAGGTGGTTTCCTTATTCACTGAGTGATAACTAAATTAGCACCTTGGAGAGAAGAAAAGTCCTGAAAAACTGTACATACACCATTTGTTTCACTGATTGAGGGAAAGAGGGCTGCAATGTCCCTAATTTACTGGTAACAGTGGGGCGTGGGCGCAGGTTCCTTAGATAAAGGAACACCTTTATCTTTCTTATCCTATCTGGCATACTAGAGATGGTCACTGGCATGTCCCTCACCTGTGACACAACTTCCTAACCTCTTTGGAATGCCCTGCCCAGGAGACATATGATCAAATGATAATGGTGTTTTCCCCACAGGTGATTCTCTTGTTATCACCTGTCCTCCTGCTATGTCACCTATGCTTGGGAATCAGGTTTCTCCTTCTCATGATCTCATTGTGATCATTTCTTTGCCAAAGTATAAAAGGGTCTTATAATTTTCATTAAAGTGGACCTGGATATGCTCTCCAGGATCCTGGGTCTGCGGGTTGGCCCACAGATTGTTATCTATCTCTTCTGTATCATTCTTCTTTCCCACACAAGACTCCAACAGGTAACCACTTGGAGATTTTTCCCAATACACTGGCATTTGATCTTGAAAAGAAAGACAAAGAGAAAGAAATCATATTAGCAGAAACAAGTCAAAAAGAAAAAGACAGAAACCAAATGGTTTCACTAATATAGGGGATTTAGGGGAAAAAATAAACAAAAGCCATGAGGAAAAGTCAAAACAAGCTAAGCACCAAAGTGAAGCACACAAATTTGGGCAGGGGGGGGAAAGAAAGGGGATGGTGGGGAGGGTGGGGGGAGGTAAATCCCTGGGATTACAATGATGTGAAATTTATATATAAATAAATTTAAAAAAGAAGATAGTAAATGAGAGCTATGATTATAAATATCAAATCAACACTTTTCTAATATTGTCCAGTAAAACAGAATTCTTGGAAAAACAGCACCCTGCTCAATAAAATATCATGTTAAAGAAACACATGCCTTCCTTTAAATAGTTAGAATAGGTAAATCTATAAGATCAATTGTTTTTTCAAATGACTTAAAAGTTTTTGCTCTTAAATGTAGATTTGAAGCATTAAAATGCACATTTCAAGTTACACAAATATGACATTGCCCTGATACAGATATATAATGCTATTATATAACATGTAAATAGGGTTAATAAGAATTAAGAGTATCATTGATAGTTGAAATTAAAAAGTCAGAATTCAAGAGAACAGAGTTAAGTTATCTGAACATTCAACCCTAAATTTCTGTCTTAGCATAGGTTGCTCTGATAGAGGGCCAAACCTAAGAACTTGCGTGTATAATTTCTTTGGGAGATGAATCTCAAGAAGACATGGAGGATGAGACAGAGAAGGAAAGAGCATTAATGCTATTGAGTTAGTTAATGATCTGGCCAACCAAGGGTCAATTCTATGGGGGAGTCTCTGAGGAGCTCTGTACAACATGTTATAGAATTGCTCATCTGAAGAATATCAAGCTGGTACATTTATTGCATGACACCATGCCTCCCATTAGGAGGATTGTGGGAGGGGGAAGAAATTCCCTCCTTGTTCCAGGTTTCCCTGGCACAAGGACTGCCTCAGAAAAACCCTGAGGCAGAAGAACAGAGAAACGCACAGGCTTAGCTTCTGGTGAAATAGCATGGATGTGCCCAGACACATTGGCACTGCTAGTCAGGATCAGAGGTGGGACCACAGCATGGGAGCAGGGCACCAAAACCCTGTTCACAGATGCCAGGTCACCTACAAAAACCATCACTGCATTACCCTGAATTAGTTCACAGGATGAGATAAAGTAAACTTTTTATCTATAAAGATTTTGGACTCTCATATATACATATTATGCTTACATTAAAAAAATATCTACAAACTGAGATATAAAAATAACTTGTATTCCTATAAGCAATTTTTCTCTCCATTTAACATTTTTTCTATATGTAGGTATTTCAGAAGAAATTAATGATTGATTAAACTATGTAAAAGAGTAAATTTGAAGTTTAAAGAAAAGGTGGAGAGTGACATTGCATGAAAAAAATCTAGATAGGTGTTTATTACATCTAATTTTCACATTATGTCTGTACTGCAAAATTATTTAAATGGAAAATCATGTAATTTGATCAGTTTTTTGAAAGTATAAAGAACAATATGGTTTGTACAAATTTCATATTTTTCAGTTGGTTATTTCAAACTCATGAGCAAAGATACTTAGTTCTACTTTGGAAAGACATATGGCATGGTGGTTAACATTGTTCAGGTCCTTGGGTCAGATGCCAATGTTTGAGTTCCCATTCTACAACATAATGAGTGTGCAAAATGGTGGCAAAGACAGTATTTAGTAACATTGTCAGTAATTGGTACTTTAAGGTTGGATTATATAATACATACAAAGCCCTCAGGAAACCATCTACTTTGTCATAACTGCTCAGTAATATTAGCAATTATTATTATTTTTGCTAATATTCTGTAACAATTAAGAGATAAAAAGTCATAACAGTGAATTTGCAATTATGTGCACATTCATGTATAATTGCAACTACAAAGTAATACTGAAGAAAAAGAGACTATAACTGAGTGAAATATAAACTCACTGTTTTATGGAAGGGGAGTCAATGATTTCCAGATGGGAGGTGGGATTTTATTTGGTCTTCTTCTGCTAGAGCAAAGATATTGTCCTCATTACAGTTCACCTCACATGAGCTGTTACCCATAAACAGCTTGTCTGAGGATGCCAAATGCTAAGAAAAAAGATTAGTGAGCAGAATAAAAAATGATGAATCAGGAAGCTTAAAAAATAGCTGAAATTGGAGAGCTAAATCCAATTTACATTTACTTAAGATAAAACTAATAAGAAAAGCAAGACGGTTATCCATTAAGAGGAAAATGCAGCATCTGGAAATGACAAGTTGATATTGGTGACACAATTTAGTCAATGACCAGTGTAGAATAATAGAAGTCCTACTATAATCACACAAACACTGGTGTAATTACTCAAAGGAACAAAAGCATTATATTGCAATAGCAGAGAGTTAGGTTTTGAAGTGCTCAAAGAAAAGAGGAAAGCATGATATAGCTACTAAAGGCAAAAGAGTCAAAGTGTAGAAAGCATAAATTAAAAAAAAAATGTAGTTGTAAAATTTCAGTAGGATTAAAGGTTGATCATGCTGTTGCAGACCAGCATCAGAAATTATATTAGCAACATTAGGAATTCGATTAAATAAATTAATGTAATAATTTAAGTTCACTAATAACATTGTCCAAGATAAGACCTTTCCCTTAACATAACACAGCAAACTTAACATAAAGGAACAAATTGAAAGCACTAGGCATGTTAGAGATATACCTCTGTGAAAGGGAGGCACCTTTTTCCTCATCCTCTCTTAATCTGCAGGCACCAGGAATTACAAATCCCAGTGTGTCGTAAATTGGGCTTTCTGTGTTAGAAACTGGCAACTAGGGGAATTGAATAGTCATGTTTGACTTGTAACTAAAGAAGTTCTTGCTTCTGAGGCCTAACTTGCTGGTACAGCTGGAGGAAAAGTTGGAGTAGATGCATGAAAGAGAGATATATAAAGGTATTTTAAAGAGATATGTGGTTAAGAGACGTGGGGAGCCTGTTTTTGGCAGACAATGGTGTTCATTATCTTGATTTGTGTTATGATTTTGAATTTTCTCTATCTCCTTTTTGTCCCAGCAATCTTGAGATCTGCTGAACTCCTTTTCTGTGGTACTTTCAAAATATGGCAAGCTTTCAGGTCTCAGGTCTCGCTTTGAGTCAACTCTGTTTGGTTGGCACACAAGGAAATGGGTAAGTTGGAAGGTTTCGTTATGAAACTATTGATAGGAATCTTTATTTACACAAACCAATTACATCAAAGAACTAAGAGTCTTTTTCCTTTGCTTTTGTGCAGCAGATGGCTGGACTCCTTTTAGTGTCTGCACCCCTTAATAGATTTAATAGTAAAAATTTAAATTTATAAGGAATATGGTTTAAGCTTGTTGTTGTATATTGTTATAATGGACACCAAGTAGGAAATATATGTCCATTTTTTAATTCTTCAAATATTTGTGTTTTGTGATGGTGGACAGGGTATGATAACATATCTGAAGATATTGAACCTATATGACTAAACCATATACCATGTTGTAAATCAATGTTACCTCAGAAAAAAATTACAACTAAAAAAAATTAAATTAAAAAGAATGCAATAAACCAAAATCCTCTAATTTTTTAATTTTTAGTAAAATAGAAAGCATAGCTTTTGTTTTCAACTCCAAAAGATGTATTTTAAAAGATTAAAACTATAACAAATTACCTAAAGAATGCTTTTTCTCAATTAATTTCTAATAATGTTTGAATTAAAGTAGGTAGACTCAAAAATATATTTGATGGTAAATTTGTGTAAATATTTATGTATTTCTGTACAACAGAAAATAGAGTATATTTGTTACCAACTTTTCAAAGTGGTTTCCTAAACTGGGTGTTTATATCAAAACAGTGTTTTTATTATATGCATTTTTATAGTGTAAATCACAGTGGGAAAAGTTGAATGTCTTCCTGTAAAAATAACCAAAATATTTTAGAACACTCAAAGGTGATTCATTCATGCTCATCGGGTCTGTCTTTCTCAATGATGTTAAAAGAGGGTCAGCAATTACTAGGGTACTTGATTTCCTTACTTCCAATAGTAATAGGAGGCCATAACTCAGTCTAGTATTCCTGCCACTCAGTTTTACCATTTTTTTAGTGAAGGCCACAATCTTCTTCAACTATATTTTCACTGACTTTGTATCCGCATCATAATTATATTAAATTAATTCCCAGATAGCCCAATATTTCAACTGTGTAAATTTTAGTGGGTGGAGATAGAGAACTCTTTTTGTCTTTTTAAGTATAACTACTTTACAATCATACTTAGAATAATTCCTTAATATCCACTACTTTTAAAATTTTTACATCAAAATTTGATGAAGTATAATAAAAAGGAGAGTATTCTAGCAAATAATACAATGATTAAAGCAAAACTCCATTCCAAGTCTGCACATGGGCCTTAATTTTGAAAACAAACTTGGTAATTAATTATATATTGTTTTCATATAAATTAATGAGGTAAAGTTTTAAAGTCTACAATATTATTTCACTTAAAATCTCCATTCAGCAATACAGAAGGGTTTTGACTTTAAGATTCAATATTTACCAATAAATAATCTTCCACTGAATTAATTTTTTTCTGTGAATAATCATTCTAACTTTTAAAACTTTTAATATTTATGCATGTTTATAAACTGAAAAGGGAAGATGTCATTTCTATGCCTATTGCACAAAAGTCCATGATGTCTTTTTTTGGTTATATTGCCTCCTTATTTTCTATTATATATTGCCCATGTTCCACTACCTACTATATTTATGGTAGCAATAAATAAGTAGAGCCTTAGACTACTGTAAAAGATGACTTTTAAATCAATCATTCATCCTGTGGCAAATTTAAAGAACTGGCTAATTTGCTTCAATGTAATTCAACAAATATTTATTGAATGCCTACTAAATGCTAGGCTCTCTGATGTTATATGTCCTATGATGTCAGCAGTCAAAAGACAAATGATCTCCCTTCTCATCAAGCTTGCAATTTAGTCTAATACGAAAACTGTAAAAATATGCTAAAGCTAGTCTGAAGTAATCTACTTCTATTCTAGGAAACATGATTTTTAAAATAATACCTAAAATTTGTTTCATGTGGAAAACATGATCCTACTAAAAAAAAGAATAAGGAGAGTTTGAAAGCTCTACATACGAGAGAACACATAACTAAGCTGATTAGCCTAAGTTTTTTTCTAGATAAGGCATTCATTACTTTTCATGTTAAATAGTACTTAGTTGTTTTAAAGGCAGGTTGAACTACCTGTAATTAAACCTGAAGTTATCAATTAAGATGAGTTTGAAACATCAAGTGTATGTTTTATTATATCTTTCTTTTTTAGAAGTTTATGATAAACAGTGATGATAAAGGGAAGCCAGACTAGAAATTAGAAAGATGTATTTGAAGTTCAAAGTGGAAATGTAAACTGCCAATCCCAATCCATTTATAAATGTTCTTTGTCTTAAAAAAAAAAAATTTTGTTTCCAGCTGAAAGCCCCATTATATGCAATAGAACTGAAACTTAGGTCATGATTAGGTATGGGTCAAAAGTCTAAACTGGAAATTTGAAATATTCATAAAGAGTTGAATAAGGAAAGAAAGTCTCCAGTTAAGTAAAAGCTGAAGTTTAAAAGTTCTCAGGAGATTCAATTACTATGCCATTTTTCAAAGAAACATAATTCAGAAGAGGCTTACATGAAGTTACAAAAATTCTAAATTCCCATAGGATTTTTATATTTTCTATTAGATGTTCACGTATTTAGGCAAATAAATGATAGCTATCAAATTGAATCAACAAAAGAAGGAATTAAAGAGTCTGTATTATAATACATTGCATAATATTTTCCTACCTGTGAACTATCATCTCAATTATCAAAAAAATAAAAAGAATCCATAATTCTGCTTTGAACAAAGGAGATGAAAATTCTTTATATATGATGTCACAAAAAATGGGCCAAAAATTTAAGCAGATTTTTTTTCCTATCTTATTTCAACCTGAAATTAAACTACCTTTGGACCAAATCCAGGAGAATTACTTTTAAAATGGAAGAATCTTGTTTTTTAAAGTGGTTTTAATCATTCACCCTTAGCAAATTTTGAGAAAAGAATCCATTATAAGAGAAAAATATTTTTTGTATGATGAACTTTGGTCAACAATTTATTAATAATACAGGATATAAATTGTTGCTGAAAAGTAGATAGTATTTGCTGAACACAGAATTCTTTTTTCCAGTATACTGTTTTTAATTTTATATATTGGGAAAAAACATATATTGTAGCTGATTTTTCATATGAAAAACATTGTTTTAATTAGTGTGTTTGAGGTTTTCTTATATTTTAAAAAGTGTTATATTGTTTTATTAAATATTTTATTTATATATTTCACATCTTTGTATACCTTGGGGATCACCCACCACCTCCCCTCCCTGATAACTCTCACCCATCTCCCCCTGCCCTCCCCTAGTTGCATACTTTAGTTTGGTTGTTAGCTTTTGATTTTAACTTTTGCTTGTTTTTCCTATATCCCATATATTAGTGAAACCATTTGGTTTCTGTCTTTTTCTTTCTGACTTGTTTCTGCTAAATGATTTCTTCTAGGTCCATCCATGTTATCTCAACTTCATCAAATTTGTCATTTTTAATTGATGAGTAATGTTCCATTTGTACCATATCTTTTTCATCCATTCATCTGTTTTGGGACATTTGTGTTGTTTCCATGTCCTTGCAATAATAAATTGTGCTGCAATAAAAATCCAAGCACAGGTGCCCCTTTGTACCCACATTGAGGTCTCTTTTGGGTAGATTCCCAGAAGAGCGATTGCTGGGTCAAATGGTAGTTCCATTTTCATTAGTTTGAGTATCCTCCACACAGCTTTCCATAGAGGCTGGACCAGTTTATATTCCCACCAGCCGGGTAAGAGTGTTCCTTTCTCTCCACATCCACACTAGCACTTGTCCATTTTTTTGATGTGGGCCATTCTTACTGGTGTAAGGTGGTATCTCATTGTGGTTTTGATTTGCATTTCCCTGATTGCTGGTGATGGTGAGCTTTTTTTCATGTGCCTCTTGGCCATTTGTATTTCCTCTTTGGAGAAGTGTCTTTTTAGTTCTTCTCCCCAGGCTTTGACTGGGCTTCTTGTTTTGCTTTTGTTAAATTGTGTGGGTTCCTTGTGGATCTGTGTTATACCCTTATCACCTTTGTGGAGGGTAAAAACTTTTTCCCACTTGGTTGGGTTTCTTTTGGTTTTGTTTGTTTTCTCCTTTGCTGTACAGAAGCTTTTTAGTTTGATGTAGTCCCAGCTGTTTGTTTTCCTTCTTTTTATGTCAGCTGTAGATGTGTCCAGAAAGGGATTTCTGAAGTTTAATTCATGGAGGGTTTTGCCCAAGTTTTCCTCTATGTACTTCATGGTTTCAGGTCTTATATCCAAGTCCTTTATCAATTTTGAGTTGGTTTTTGTACATTTTGTGAGGGAGTTGTCTTGGTTCATTTTTTTGCACGTCTTGTTCCAGTTTTCTCAGTCCCATTTATTGAAGAGACTGTCTTTGTTCCATGGTAAATTTTTTACTCCTTTGTCAAGATTAGTTGACTATATATGTGTGGTTTTATTTAAGGACACTCAATTCTGTTCCATTGGTCTGATTGTTTTTTACCAGTATCAAGTTGTTTTAATTACTATGGCTTTGTAGTATTATTTGAAGTCTGGAGTAGTAATACCTCTATTCTCTCTTTTTTTGGTCAGGAGGCTTTTTGTTACTCAAGGTTTTTTGTTATTCCATATGAATTTCTGTAATTTTTGTTTTCTCTTTAAAGAATGTCATTGGAATTTTTATAGGGATTGCATTGAGTCTGTAGATTGCTTTTGGTAGGATGGCCATTTTGATGTTGTTACTTCTTCCAGTCTACGAGCAGGAAATGTTTTTCTATTTTCCTATGTCTTCTTCTATCTCTTAGCAGTGTTTCAAAGTTTTCTTTGTATAGTTCTTACATATGTTTTCTTAGGTTTATTCCCAGGTATTCAAATTTTTTTTTTTTGGTGCAATGGTAAATGAGATTTTTAAAAAAATTCTTCTGCTTGACTTTTTGCATATAGGAAAGCTACTTACTTCTGTGATTTGATTTAGTAAGTCCCTTCCTTTCTGAACTGGTTTTTTCATGTAGTTTTTCTGTGGAATTTTTTTGGGGGTTCTCTACATAAGGAATCACATTACCTGCTTATAATATAGCTTCATTTCTTCTTTCCCTATTTGTATCCCTTTTATGTCTTTCTCTTGCCTTATTGCCCTAGCTAGAACTTCTAGTACAATGTTAAAAAGTAGTGGAGAGAGTGGGCATCCTTGCCTGGTTCCAGATTTTAATTGAAAAAATTTGTAGTTCTTCCCCATTTAGGATGATGTTTGATGTAGGTTTGTCATATATGGTTTTTATTATGTTGAGGTATGTTCCTTTTATCCCAAATTTTCTGGAGCTTTTATCATGATGGGTGTTGGACTTTCTCAAATGCTTTCTCTGCATCTGTTGATATGATCATATGGTTTTTGTTTTTCTCCTGATGTGGTGAATTATGTTAATTGATTTCTGGATGTTGAACCATCTCTGTGCTCCTGGGATAAATTCTATTTGGTTATGGTGAATAATGCTTTTTATGCATCATAGGATTTGATTTGCCAGGATTTTGTTTAAAATTTTTGCATCCGTGAACACAGAATTCTTGATTCAAGGCTACATCCAACATTCCGCTAAAATTCACTATGAAAATGCTACCACTCAAATAATAATTAAAAATTTTCTGTGGTGGCTATTTTCTAATAAATACATTTATTTTGTCTAATAATAGCCATATTACTAATATTAGATAATTTTTAGTATTAGATATTGTTTTGGTCTTTTTGATATTGCATTAATCATTAATTTTTCCTGAGACTTTTTCTATTTTGTTCATATCTATTTTGCAGTCTTGACTGTCCCTAATTCCTTGCCCCATTTTTAATATATTGAAAAGAACAAATATAGTAATAAAGGTATTAGTAAGAAAAGTGCAAATTCTTGTTTTCTCACAAAAATTCTATATTTCAACTGAAAGCAAACTTCCCCCCATCTTTTACATGTAAATATACATTCTATCTTTAGATCACAAACCATCCATATATATTTAAATATTATCTAATTACACAAGTAAAAGAAATCTAGAAGCCCTAACAAATCATTTTCTTTTTTTTTCAGATGTACAAATTTTATAATCTACAGTCATACTATAGACTGTGCCTCTTATCATTAAAAGATTTGCAATAGGCAAGTACCAATGTTTTAATCTTTAAATTGAGGTATAATATTTCATTGAGTTGATGTCTTTAATGTAACTGTTGCTACTGAATAGAAGAGATAAGTTTGTTCATATTTAAAATGCTTAGTAGAAAAAATACCTGGTTACAGTAAGTTCCTTAGTATTGATTTTCATTATCATCATCATCATCATCATCATCATCATCATCATCATCATCATCATCATCATCATGTTATCATCATTGTTATTTCTGTAATAATAATTCAGGAACTGGATAAAATGAAACATGTAAATATAAAGTAAGTGAAAATATTCAAACTGAATTGATATATAGAAATTCAGTTAAAAGATATAAGAAATAACACAAACTTTATAAACTAGTGCTATATAATAAATTCATAATATATTAGCTTTCTTTATGCAAACAATAACTTGTTAGAAAATATAATGGAAGAAAATTATATTTAAAGCTAATATTTATTGAAAATGTTCTAAGTACCAGGCATTGTTGTAAATACATTAGGTTAATTATATTAAATTTAATTCATTTAATCTATAAAATCACCTTATGAGGTATATACTACCATATTACAGCAAATAAATCATCTACTGCGAAGCACAATACAATTAAATGCTAAAATATGGAAAACTGTGTATCTTTGAAAGAGTAAAATACAGTATTCTCATCACTCCTTCACAGAAGAAACTGAAATAAGGGAGGTAGACAATTTGCTCAAGATCACTCAACATGAAAGTGGAAGCATAAATAAAAATATTTTTTGTAAGTTAACCTGGTATCCAGCAACCTTACCAAACCCTTACCAATTAAAAATATGTATGGAATTTATTTTAGATTTTCTGCATACAACCATATTCTTCAAATAATGATAATTTTGTATTTTATTTCTGTTCATTTACTTTTCATTTACTTTTCTTGCCTTTCCTACTGCCTACTGGTTAAGTAGAAGTAGAGATTTCAGGCATCTTTACCTTGTCTTTAACTTTAAAATGGAATGATTTTGTCATTTCACATTGAAGCTGATGTTTGGATCATCTAGTGGAATCATATTTGTGTCTTATCCTGTTTAATATGGTCAATTCATTGAGTAGTTTTTAGATTTAGCCTTGCATACCTGGAATAACCAAATTTGATTGTGCTATATTATTTATTTTATATATGAAGGATTTAGCTTGATAAAATTTTGTGAAATTTTGTGAAGACACAATCATATTTGTGTCTTATCCTGTTTAATATGGTCAATTCATTGAGTAGTTTTTAGATTTAGCCTTGCATACCTGGAATAACCAAATTTGATTGTGCTATATTATTTATTTTATATATGGATTTAGCTTGATAAAATTTTGTGAAGGATTTTTTACGAGTTTAATACAAGTTTAATGCATTTATTGATTTGCTGTTAACAAAACCATATAATTTTGGGAAATACAACTTCACACCTTTACATATCACATGCAGTAATAATCCTTCTCCATGAACCTGTACAACATCACTATACTGTTATAGTACCTGCTTTATATCCTCTTCTTACCCTACCCCTTTTGATAACCACCATACTTTTCAGTATCTAGATTTATTTTTTGCTGTTTGTTTTTCTTTGGTTATTTATATTCCACAATTGAATGAAATCATCGGGTAATTGCCTTTCACTTTCTGACATATTTATTTAAGCATAATCACCTCAAGATCCTTTTATATTACCACAAATGGCACTATTTCATCTTGTCCAATAGTTGCATATAGTCCATTGAGTGCATATACCACTACTTCTTTATCTAGGAATTGTTGAGAGGCATTTAAATTAACTACATGTCATTTGTAATTAATTACAAAATAATTATCTACAATAGAATTAATTATTCTATTATGAATAATGCTGTTATGTCATAAGGATGCATGAATCTTTCTGTATTAGTGTTTTTCATTTTCTTGGATAACTGCCTAAAAGTGGTATTGCTGAATATGGTATTTCCATTTAGTTTTTAAAGAGACCTCCATACTGTTTTACACAGGGGCTGCGCCATTTTACATAAAATTGAACTTTCAGTTGGAAATTTAACTTTGTATAAACATGTTGATTTTCAATGATATACAGATGAAACAAATAAAATTATACTGAAATGTTACTTTAACAAAAATATATACTCTTCATTAAATATTTCAAAGAATATTTATAGAACACCCCCACCCCTACCCCCAATGTCAGAGATCATGCCAAGGGCTAAATGAAAAAAAAAGTACATTCTCTGTTCTCTGGGAAACTGATAATTATGAAATCAATTAGTGGGAAGAAGGAGATTAAGAACACTTGTGATATAATCATACTAGAGAGACCAAAATATCAACACCAACCAAAATATCAGTGCATATGGGCATATAAGATGCATCAAAGCCATTCTGGTAAGTTATTTTCTAAAACAGTAGTAACCAAATATTTTTGCAAAGGACTAATATTTTCAGCTTTGTGATTCATATAACTGTGTTTAGAGTGATAGCAAAAAGAAATTTCTGATACATAAAAAAGTGAACATGACTGTTTCAATAAAACTTCAATTTACAAATGCAGGGTAGATTTAGTCCTAAATTCTGATTTGCTGATTCCCGTTCAACATTATTAAAAATACGTTCCTCAAAGGGATGGGACTTGAGGAAAACATGGAGTTAAAAGAGAACTTCTACTTGTATTATTTTTTTCATAAAGATTGGTAAATTTGATTACTTAGAATCTTAACATTCAAAGGAATATTTCCATGTATGCATGGAAAAAGGAATACCAGCAGTGAGGCAAAAACTAAAGGCCTACAGTTAATATAGAAAGGGCAATTAACTACCTGGGAAGCTGGGGCTGGGGATTGCTTGAGTCTGTGGTACCACGGGCAGTGTGAGCCTGCGGTTCCACAGGCAAAAATAATGAGACCTGGTCTCAAAAAAAAAAGAAAAAAGGGCAATTAAGAGTAAACAGGAACCACAAACTTAATATGAAATAGAAAATATGCAGATTATGAATAGGAAGTGTGATTTTATGTGTAAAGTTGGCTGGCCTAATGAATATCCATATAGTAAAATATTACTTCTAAGTGTGACTAAAAGGGTGTTTCTGGAAGAGATTAGCATTTGATTCAGTAGAGTGAATAAAGAGCTCCCTCTTCACTACTGTGTGTGAGCATATTCTAATACCTTCGGTGTCAAATTAAACAAAATGGTAAATGAAGGGCCAACTGCTTCTCTGTTCTTGAGCTGGGACAATTCTTTTCTGCTTAGATATATCAGAGTGCCAATTCTGCCTTGTAAAGGGTTTTTACAGCTATGTGCGTGAGATTTATTTACAATTTTCCTTTTTCTTAATGTCATTATCAGATTTTATTATCTCCAAGTATATTTTTTTAAAAATTGAAATGAGGCTGATGCAAATATAGATTAGTATGTATTAAATATCAAGAAAGAGTGATTTTATACATTGAGTAAATGATCCAAGAGAATGTGAAAGATCATATATGTGAAAGAAGGCTGAGGGGTAGATACAAAAAATTGGTTAGTATTTTTTTTTTTTAGACCAGGACTTGCTACATTGCCCAGGGTTGTCTCAAACCCATGGATTCAAGTGATCCTTAGCCTCAGCCTCCCAGGTAGCTGGAGTTGCGCACCACCACATGCAGCTAACACTGGTTAATATTCTGCAGGAAAAAGACTTGTAACTTTCTGGATTATCTTTTTTACTTTGCAGACATCATTAACATCAATGTTAGGCAAAAAAATCTATAATTAGTGATGTTACAGCATCTAGGCCTTAAAAAGTTTATCTATGATGGCGGGGCTGCCGTGCCTTGCATGTGTCAACTCTGCATGCCTCTGGAGGGTAGGTAGGATGGAGTCACAGGGTTCGGTCCAGAGGGGACATCCCTGCTCGCATGTGGGCACTGTATGGGCCGGTTTTGGCCCACATCTGCCATGGCCTGGACATTGGCTGCCATGACGGCTATTGCACAATCAGCTTTCGTCTCCATGTATGATGGGGAAGGGGCATGGCCAGGGGTTGCTTCTGGGGCTCACCTGGGACTGCCGGTGCATGGGCAAGAAGCAGAGTGCAGTGTGCCGGGGGGTGGGGGGGTGGGGGTGGTTCACCACAGTCCCCTCTCATTTAGCCTCTAGTCCAAGGAGCTCACACCAACAATAAGTATGTCGAGACAGACTTCGACCACAGAAACAGAAGAGCAACAGCAAGAAAGACTCTAAAAACATATGCCTCTAAGGCAGGACTCAAAGTTCACAGAGCAATGAATTGTGAGAACAAACATGAAAGAACTATGCCTACTACTCACTGGGGAGCTGTGACCAAAAGCCTGGCAGAGATGCTGTCAATAAGGAACAGCACATCCCCTCTGCCAGAAGGTGGACGCCGACAGAATGACAGTGGCCCAACAGCAAAGCTCCTAAAAAGGAGACGAGGAGACCTACCATCAGCGATGGCTGTCCCCATCCCTCGACAAGGAGCAGCTCACCAAAACATAAGACTGGGAGTCAGGTCCCCAAAGCCAAAGACCTGAAACATAATGGGATGGGGCAGCAAAATGAGGCAGAAAACAGAACAGCCACCAAGAAACAAGAATCATGGATATAAGTCAAAGGTGCTCGGATTGATCAATGAAGGCCAAAAAAAAAAAAAAAAAAAAAAAAGACTAAAGGGCTAAACATGGACAAACCAAAAAGAAAGGAGGCAGGGACCAGAGGGGGCGTGGTGGAGTGGGGTAATCCCATGGGGATTAACAATTATGCAATCATGTATTGTTTAAAATCCAAAAATAAAAAACATATATATATATACATATATATATATATATATATGTATATATATATAGAAAAAGTTTATCTTCTGGAGAGTTAAATTTATCTTGAGTGAGTTAGTCCAACAATGTCCAGAGTAACATTGAAAAGATAATCAGTTTGACATTCTATCCAAAGTATTTTCAACAGAAATGTTAGTTACTGTGAGAATTGAAATTATTCTGACCCACACGTCTCCTCTTCTGTTTTCTTGAGAAATTCTGTAAAATTGTCATTTTTTCCCCTTACATATAATGAGCCATTTAGAATTGGAATACATGATAGACTTGGAGTACATGAAGAAAGTTTTAATAAAATGTTTAACACATATATGAAGTATATATACATATATATATGATCCTTCAAATTTGCTTTTGTTAATATTTGTCTGCTATGCAAATTTTTAAATGTATTTTTCTATTTCTAAACCTAGGTTTTCAAATCTACCAGTATAGAGGACTGGTGGTTGATATTATCTTTTTTAAAAAACATCTCAAATGTGAATTTGTTTTCTGGATTTCTTTCTCACTCTTTGCATATAGATGCAAATGATTTTTGCAAACTGATATTGTACCCTGATACTTTAATAAACTGATTTTTTCCATTATTCATTAGCGCTTTCCATATATATTATCATTTCATCTTCAACTAATCAGTTTTACTTGTATTTTCCCAATTTGATTCCTTTTATATCTTTCTCTTCCCTGACTGCTCTACCTAGAACATGTAATAATACTGTTACAGAAGAGCAGTGGAAGTGGACATCTTTGTCTTGAACCATGTCTTAGAGGAAAAGCTTTCAGTCTTTCAACACTGAGTATGATATTGGCCATGGGTTTCTCGTGTATCACCTTCAATATTTTGAGGTATGTTCCACATATTTTTGTTTGTTTTTAGAAATGAATGTTGAATCTTGTTAAATGCTTTCTCTACATCTGTTGATAGCATCATATTTTCTTTGTTATGTTACTGATTTTTCTTAGTCACAATAGTTTCTTAGTGACAATAGTTGTCACTATTTTTCATAGTGACAACTTAGTCACTATGTGCTTTTTTGGGTATATAGTCATGATGTGCTTTTTTGGTATATAGTTAAATTTGGTTTGCTAAGATTTTGTTGAGGAGACATTTATGTTCACTAGGGAAATTGGACTGTAATCTATTTTGTGATGTCTGTCAGGTTTTAATCAGGATGATGTTGACTTCGTATAATGTGTCCATTTGGAAGTTTACCCTTTCTCATATTTTGGAGGATTTTGAGAAAGATAGGTATTAATTCATCTTTGAAGGTGGTAGAACTCACTGGTGAAGCATCTGGACACAGGTTTTGTTTTTAGGGAGATTTGATCACTATTTCATTTTCTTTGTCTTTGACTGGTTTGTTCAGGTTTTCTCTTTCTCCTAGTTCAGTCTTGGGAGTGTTGTACATTCCTAAGAATTTTTCCATTTCATCAAGGCTTGTCATTTTGTTGGCATACTGATCATCTTTTAATGAACCTCTGTATTTCTGAATGTCATTTCTTTTTCATTTATTGTTCTCACTTTTTCCTAGTGAGACTGAGAGGTTTGTCTATTTTGTTGACTTTCAAAGAATTAGCTTTTGTTTTCATTAATTTTTATTTCACTTATTTCTGCTCTAATTTTTATCATTTCCTTCTACTGTCTTTTGGTTTTGTTCTTCTTTTTCTAATACCTTGTGGTGGGAGACAAGATTGTTTATTTTAGTTCTTTCTTCTCTCTTGATGTGGGCTTTGTCCTGCTATATACTCTTCTCTTAATACTGTTTTGTCTGTGTCCCACAGGTGGAAGTATATTTTATCTGAAAAAGAACGGCTATCCCCATATTCCTTTGGATGCCATTTGTTTGTAGAAATGATTTTCATCCCTTTTCTTTCATTCTATATTTCTCCTTGGAGTTTAGTTGAGTCTCTAGGATATAACAGAAACTGGTTTTGAAGATTTTTTTATTCACTGGCTACACTACCTTTTTATTGATGAATTCATTCAACTTACATTTTGATGTAAGATGATTTGTTACTGCCATTTTGCTTTTAGTTTTTTGGTTCTAATTTCTTGTTCAGGTTTTTGGTTTAGATAGGAGATCTCCTTTTAATATTTCTTGTTAAGTGAGGCCTGTTGTTGGTAAACTTTCTCAGAGAACACAAACAGCTCCTTCATATACAATTCACTCTTGCAACTCCACTCCATGAAGAGTACCAAACACAAGCATAAGCACTCAAAAGAAAATTGTTAAATGACTCAAGTATGCTACTTGTCCTTTATAAGAAGCCAGTTAAGTGATAAGGTAGAAGAAAAACCCAGGAGAATGCAACAATATAATCAATATATTTTTTGCTGTTTACATATTTATGCATATATATACACATATGTATATGTATATATATGTACATACATAAATATGTATACAACAAAATGATTAATAAAAAATAATTTAGAAATATATAAAACATGTCATTCCAGAGAAGCTGTTTAATTTCAAGTAGGATGGTCTCAGGGCAAAAGGTCCTACAACTCATATCACTTATATAGAACTTCATAGATTTTTATTACAGAAAACACAATCAACCAAATCATATGGATTCAGTGATTCTTACTCAGCCTCTCATTCTTCTATCCTATGCTTCTTTCTTGCTTCCTTCAAACATTTATCTTAAATCTTTAAATCTTATTTTCATCTAGAGAATTATATTTTCTAAAAACAGAAGTCTAGCTTTTTAAATCACAAGAAGTCCTCACTTAACATTAGTTTTCTGAAACTCTCAGCAAAATGATGCATAATAAAAATAGGTCCTGCAGTAATGGTGGGGATTACTTTTTTCTTATTACAACAACAACAAAATGACATTGAAGCAAATTATGTTATTTAAAGGACCTGCTGTATAATTCTTATTGTGGTTTGTTACCATGTGACACAATTTATATACATTTTCATCTCTAAAAATAAAGCATAAACAAAAACTTTTCATAGCAAAAAAAGGAACCAGCCAAGTGAAATGTTTTGAATTTACAATCAAAACTTTAATTTTGAAAACAGTAATAATCATAAACAGCTACATAGGGAGAGCATAACACCTAAGTAAATAGCAAAATAAAAAAGGTAGTCAATTAGCGATTGAAATCAGAAGTAACTTAGTTTTTTTTTAAATCTCTTCCAAACTTATATAATCCTGTACAGCATTCAAAAACACTCTATTACTGTCCAGTATGATTCCTGACATAGTGGTATACTTTTCATTCTACTACTGAAATCAATGTGTTAGAGACAGAAATGAGTTAAGTGTAATTCTCTAATTTCCATTAAATGTGTTTAATTTATTCACTTTCTCCAACAATCACTTGTAGTAAAGTGTCCATTGGTTTTTTTTTTAAGGTCCAAATCCAAAGTTATATTATTGAAGTATATATAGTTGTTTTTTAAAGACTGACAAATGTCTCACTCTCACTCCCTTTAAATCAGCTTTATGCTCAAAAGGGCAAGTGGCAGGGACAAATGGGGTGAAAAATTGTGCTAAAACAAACATTGGTGAACAAAAGTCATCCTTTATCTCCCATGAAAGGGATGATGAAATTTAACACGTTGAAATGAACAGGAAGAACAAACTTTTCTAACATAGTTAAAAGTCTGGACATCTGAACACTTTCAGTCCATATATAAATGTCTCCTTCCTTCCAGTACTGTCTGCTTGAACTTTATTATAAGCACAAATAGAGTTCAACCCAGATAGAATCAGTTGCATTCTATGTAAAGTTTGAAATGGCCATAATATGCTGTTTCTAAATAGAGTACAAACATGTTGTAACTAGAGATAATTACTTGCCATTGCAACTCAACTATAACTCCCCTTCAGTTATTTTTCTTAGTAAAATATTTAAAAATTTTAAAGTGTGGTTAGAAAGCACCTACTATAGATACATAAAACATTGTCTGTGTTCTCATCCTTCATTCCTTTAATCTGATTATATTCTCACCTCTTAATATCCTCATTCAATGAGGATATATATAAATATATATATAAATATATAAACTCTTATATAATATATATAAGTTTATATATCTATAAACTCTTATATAATATATATAAGTTTATATATATAAAATATATAAACTCTTAACCTTCACCATAATTTTTAGAAAAATAGGATCTTATCTTACATAGCACTCTTCATCTTGAGTCAACAATATATTAAGGCCATAAATTCAGTTTTGATTAGCCAAACTATCATTATCTGTCACTATCAACACAATTGGAATAATGATTACCTATTATAATGTCAATTTGAAATTTGAATTATTACACTGCAATTATCTACATTTTTAGTGAATTTCATATATATCTAAAAGATTTTTAAACAGAGTAGGTTTTCATAGGTACACAACTATATTAAAGAGAAAAATAAAAAGAGATGATAATTGTTTTAAAATTTTCACTATATTTGATATTTCTAAAATACAGAAAATAATGAGTCAATAATGCATTATGAGAGTATGGTGTCTTTACAAGTTACAATTTTTAGAAATGTGAGCTATTTTATTTATATTATACAAAATATATAACTTTCCCATGAGATTATTTCAACAAGAACCAAATTTAAATACAAGTGATAGTAAGATACCATAGTTAAACTGTGGCTAAATTTCCATGAACCTTGATTCTTTTTAAATTCAATGGTTTTGACTACATTAATATGAATAGTATTTCTCAGAAAGCTGTTTGAAGAATCCAAAACAACAACATAAGAAAGGGCTTTTGAATACTTAAAAGTCTTGATCTTTCTGTTAAATGCTATGCATTTTAATATAATCTTCTGGCAGATTTATGTAAAGCTTTGTATTTTTCATTTTCTCAAGCTTGTCACTGTAGTGATGTATGGTACATTTTAGCATCAAGTTTGCCATAAGCAATAAAGTCAAGGAATTTTAATATATCTGCCCATTTTTAACTTAGAGCTTTCCACTATTCAGTTATTTTGTTTGGGACACCATGTTTGTTGATATAATTTTTATATTCACACTAATAATTTAAGATTTTTAACTTAACTGTAAAATTTAAATAGATTAGTTACTCAGTAGAAAAGTTTATGGGTCATTATATATAAATTGAAAGTCTTAGTGATGACTTAAAATTTACACTAACGATCTTGCTAAGACTTTAGTTTACATTGCAGTTGCTTGGAACATTTTTCTCCAACAAGGTAAGAAAAAAAGTAAACAAGCAGGTGCCTTTCATTAAATGGTACGCAATTTGAAATGGAAGCATGTATCTATAAAATTCTGTAAGAAAAAAATTAACACAGTTAATCAAAAGTTCTTATTGCACAATAAAGCTAAAAGAGATGAAATAAAATGAAAAAGGAACAATCTTCAAGATTTTATATCCAAGTAGGAATAAAAATTCCTTGAACATCTATAACATAAAGCTAACTTTATTACAATAAAAAACAAAATGTTAACTTTGTCATCCTACTTGGTAAGTGTATGAGTATCTGCATTTAATATTGGTCATCATCAGGATGTCAACAGTCAAAGAAAGAGAAGAAGAAACAAAATTAAGAAAAAATTTGTAGAGGAAAGCAGCAGATGTCATAGCAAGGGAATAGCCAGTATATTAGTATATTAGTGGAGCAAATGAACATGTATTGAAGTCTTGGGAACACGAATATAAAAGGAAGTAACGGTAGCCTGTCTAGTAACCTTCAACTCATGTTTAAACACTTTGTTTATTTAGAAAACAATTAACACTATTGAGTTATTCTGTAGAGAAATAAAAACTAGAATGGAAAATCAAAATGGCAATGGACTAAGATATAGGAAGAATGGAAGCAAGGCTGTACCTTCTCCAAGAGTTTGGGAAAGACATGCTTTAACTAGAAAGATGGGAAAGGAGATGAAATGGTTTAATGGACATACTAGAATTAACATATATAGGATTACATAACCAACTGCATGTTAATGGTAAATGAAATAGAGTAGAAGAAAAGTTAGAATAGTACAATGATACAGACTATTGCTAAAGGAAATTTTCAGACCAATAATATAATGGAAAAGGATTTAGTATTATGAAGACTGAGACAAGACCAACAGTAGTTCATCAAAGTAATTTCAAATGTATGGTAGATGGGTTGCCTAGAAACTGTAGGGACATAGGGGACAGACACAGATTTTCAAAGTGGTATTTGAGGTACTACATTCTAGATCTTACCATTATTTGGAGTGAAGTGTAATTTTGGTAAAACATGTAAAAGAGTTATGTAAATTTTTCCCTCTAGCATTTATTCATATTTCATTGTCAATCACACTTTGTTGTTCCTTCTAGAAAAGCCCCTTTTCTATTAACTAGGTGGGCTCAGGAATGAACCTGGTGAATTAGTGAAAGCTTTACCTAAGCCACTGAGATGTAGGAGAGAGATTTACACTATTTCTGAGTGAACTCAGAATATCACTTCAAAACATGTAAATTCAAAGAAAGTCATAAGGGAGGGAAGACCTGGCATATTAATTATAAGAATGAGGATAAATATGTTTAGGGTTTGTCTACTTAGCCCCTGAACTGTTGTAGGTATAGTTCTCTGCCAAAACACCTCTATACAGATCTCACAGTCTGGTCTTGTGTGGTTCTGACCTTGGTCATTTCGGATCCTTGTCAGTGGTGATTATTCGGTACAGGGCCTTTGCTTGTTATTCTCCTCTCTTGTATGTCTGCAGTCAGGTTGTTGGTTTCTCCTTTCTAGTGAAATCTGATAAAAGTGGAAGTGATCCAGGGCAGATCCCGTTCCAATTGGCGAGAAAAGCCACAGAGAAGAAGGAATTGTAAACCATGAGAGAGGAATGGAATTGGAAAAACCACCTGTGGGAGTCTGTCCCCAAAGGGGAACTTCTCTAACATCAAAAACTGGAAGCTGGGATTCTAATGTCAGAGGAGGCCAGAACTACAAGGCTCGGAAGCAGCATGATGAGACTGAGCTTGGAATGGGGGAGTCATTCAGCATGAATCCCAGTGAACACACAGGTCTGGAGTAAAGGAGACTGTCAACTTCACCACAGGAATGTCACAACAAAGAAATCTAGAGAACAATGCCACACACTTTCCCTAGGAGAGGCTCCTGATGAGCTTGGGCTGGCTACAGGCCACAGAGTTACTCCTGGAAATTTAAGCAGCATGGTCTGCCCAGTCTCAGGAACACAGGTCTTCACCCAGGAAAAGGACATTGTACCATAAAAGGAAGAGAATAATAGGCCAAATATTGATGAAACACTTATCAGGAGAGGGGAATGGGAATGACCAAAAGGGGGACTGAGGGGAGGGAAGAGGATGTTGAACCATACATAAGGGAATCAACAACTATACAAATATGACAGGTTGTAAGAAAATAATAAAATAAAAAAAGCATGTTTAGCAAACCCTGATTGGTTAAATAAAGTGAATGCTTTTTCAGCCTTATTTTCAAATGTCTTTGCATCACAATATTGGGAAATAAGAACAGGGAAAACAGAAGGAGGAAAAGAAACCAGTGTCAAGGCAAAAAAACATGACAAATGAAGGCTAGAGATGAAATAAGAGAGTATATATCACATAAAGTTTATGGATATGATGTGTCAACCAAAGAAAAGAAAATAAAACTTTAGAAAGTTGGCAATATGAATGAACATGGAATTCATATTTCTCTCATTAATCAATTTATGTCCTCTGCTGTTACGTCTAAGAAATAAATAAATGTATTACAAAAACAGAATGGATATAGTGACTGAGAAAGTACTATGTTCAAAATTGCTTTTCAAGAATCGTGAATATAACTGGATGTTCTGTAGTTGTCAGTCACTGAGGACACCTAAAAAACAGAAGGGGAAGGGAACATATTTATTAAGTATTATCACACCTTAAAAAAATAAAAATTTTTCCCCCTGCAACAGGGCAATAGACTTTGAAGACCAATAAATTATCAAAACAACTCGGGGAATGATGAGACATTTAGGGAGATTTAACATTCAACATTTAATAATATTATGTAAGAATTCAGAAATTTTGATTTACTATATCTGCATATGATATTAAAAGTAGCAGAGACGTAGAAGTGAAGGGGTATCCTTTAATGAGTCTCCAGGATATTTGGATAGCATCATTCTTTTAAGTTACCAACTTTATAGTTATTTTCCTAGTCACTTCAATGATCTATTTTCAATACCCTCTATCCTAATTTTTCTGGAAAAATGACACCAATATATAGTCTATATAATTGCAATCTCTTATCCTGAGATTTCTGGGGTTACCATTCTTTTCCTACATATAAAACAAGTATATCAAAGACCAGATTTTTTAATAAAAAGGTCTTATCCAGATCTTTATTCTAAAAGACATCTTTAAACTGACAGTCTACTGTATCCTGATAATTTATCTAAAAAAACATTTTTACCTTTTTCAGTTTTCCCTGTACTTCTCTTTCCTCAGACTTTTTAAAAAAAGTTTTTAATTTCTCCATTTCCTCTCCTCTTAAAATGTAATGAAGATGCAATTCATTTTTGAATCTTTCCCTTAATACTTATCCACAAAAACCTATTTCTTATTTTCCTGGATAATTTAATTGTTGATAATATACTTTCCTACTGTCCTACTATTTAATGTATATATAATTCTCTTTTAATTGAACTGTAACCTCTTTAGAATTGTAACATCCTCTTTTGTGTAATACAGAGCTACTACGATTACTAACATTTACAAAATTATTAGCCATCAACTGAGGATCTGGAAAAATTCACTGAGGTAATTTTTAACCCTTTGGCCAGGCATGGTGGCGCATGCCTGTAGGTTGTAGGAAGCCACGGCCGGGGCCAGGGATCGTGGTTCGAGTCCCACCGGGGGCACGTATCAAGACGTAGTTCCAAAAAAATATAGCTGGATGTGGTGGCACACACCTGTAATCCCAGCTACCTGGGAAGCTGAGGCTGGGGATTGCTTGAGTCTGTGGTACCCCGGGCAACGTGAGGTTGAGGTTCAAGGGGCAAAAATAGCAAGACAGAGTCTCAAAAAAAAAAAAAAAATTAACCCTTTAATCTGTTATTTTGGAATTATGCAGAGAAAGCCAATGTATATATCTCAAATTTCCCTTGAAATCTAAGATTTACTTGCCTTGTCTTCCAAATGCAAATCTAAAAAGCGTAGGTAAGCCACAGGTGCAAACGCATCGGGTGAATGTATGACAACTTCAGATGAATCCCTGAAATACAAAAATATATAATGAATTTATTTATTACATTAGTTTTGGAAAATCATTGGTTTTAGAGAAGTGGCTGAAAGTACTCATTGTACTTATTTACACTGACATATAATACATTGTGATTAATATCCATTTTTAATAATTCAAATGAGGATCAAGAATACTAAACTTTTAAGAAAAAGTAGTTTTTCATCTTTTTAGAGTTCACTGAAAAGTGATGTTCTGAGATTTAAAATTCCTATTCAATTTCATTTTCACAAATTTGCTTGGTATGGGCTAACCATTAAATAATAGTGCTTTATCTTCATTATTCTTCTCATTTTCAAGAGGTAAATTCATTCAATCTTTCTCACAAAATCTCAATTATTTTTTACAAAAGCAGTACTGGTGATGTTTTTAAGCTCTGGATGAACTCTTCACACTGTAATATCATAGCTATTAAAACTGACTATCTGACATAGTAATTACCATGTTCAAGTACAATGGTATAAACTGCTTACTGACAGCATATGGATACATGTAAATTAACTCAACTTTTATCAAAGATACCCTGTAAAACATATATGAATAACTAAGATTATGTGAACCTTGTAGAGCATATATGAATAACTAAGATTATATGTGAAGTTCTAATAACTACTTTTTGTTACCTATTAAGAAAGCATGAATGTTTCACATTTCAAATGAAAATTTAAAAATAGTAATTCTATATTATCTCCTTTGTGCCTTGGGAACAAATTCTATTGCTATATAAATAGAGTACTAGCATTTTTAATCACTGTAGCTCAAAAAAATAAACCTTACTTCATTTCATTTTTTGCAACTAATCTAAAATATTTTTTGAATCAACGTTTGTAATACAAATTTATTTAGTGGCAAGGGAAGAAAATTCATAATACTTTGCTCCAAAATGTTAATCTTTCATGGGTAAAATCTGTTTATTTTCCACTTGAAATACCAGAGATACAGAAAACTATTTGATCATAAAAAAAATTCACTACTATTCATGAGTCATTAGTGCCTGACATGTATTTTGTTAATGCTTAGAAAAAAATAACACTAAAAAAGGGTCCTATGACACTAAAACAAAAGCAACTTACAACAAAAATAGAACCCAGTAAAGAGTCAGAATGCTGTTAGAAAGGCTATAGCAACCAAAAGATGCTTAAAGCTAAACTGAGGAGAAGGAGGATATGAAGAGAATTTTTCATGTTCTACAGTTTACCCCTCTGGCTTGATTCCCTCTGGTTTATTTGCCCTAATCTGGTATGTTTCTCTGTTTACTCCACAGGTACCTTTTGAGGTCATATCTGACTCTTCAGTTAGATTCAACATCTAAGTCCTGTGTATGAACTCACTCTTAGACTAGATTTCAGTCTCTCTTTGATACCAGTCTTTAAAGTGACTCTGTGCTTTAGTTTATGCCTAATCTATGCTGCCTGGTTTTGATATCCTTGAAAGTGGAGTACATCAAAACTGTAATTAACCCAAACAAATTCTATGTCAATTGAAAGAGTTTTAGGTCCTTCATTCTCATGTTGGTCATCTCCACAGAAACAGAAGTTTGACAGCAAATAGCTCACTTAATTGATGTAATTACTGCATTTTGAATCAAGATTGTTACCCAGAGAAAAATACATAACATTACAAGCCATATATGAGAAAGAATATGATTTTGATGGATTCTATTAAATCTGCAACCTCTAATTGACTAACATCATTTCATTCACCTATACAAGTCAGAGTCAACTTGGAAGAGATTAGATCTTAAATGAATAGTTTTTAGTTTCAAACAGAATAATGTCACTATTGCTCTTCATTTCTCTGTCATAAACTATCATCTAAAATTCAACTTTCAAGGATCTCGTCTCCTTCAGCTTTATAGATTTTTTTGAAACCTAGAGAAAGATTTGTTAGACTATCCTGAGAGGAACCCCAAAATCAAGATCAATGTCATCACAAAACTGTTTTCCCATTGGTTGCTCTCCTCTTTTACTATTACACTGGTGTAACAATCAATGTGCTCACTAGCTCTCATACAACTGAGACATTCCTATAAGCAAGCATCTATCCATTGCTATGTAAGGTTTACCACAGTTAAACTTCCAAAGAGCAGATGAGTCAAGGCCTGAGTCTCTCTCCTCTTACGTCATATCCCTGAGGTATGAATCAGGTCCTACTCATTCACATTAAATAAACAAGACAAAATCCTTATATCTATTGTGACTCAGCACTTGTCACCTGTTCCTACCTCTCTTCACAACTACATACAGATATTCCCCATGAAGGGACACTTACTCATCTTCTCAGGCATCTTCAATGTCATTTCTGTGAAGCCTTCCTTCACAACCTCAGACATTATGTGTTTTGGTAATGTGTCTGTAATCCTTTTGGAACATATCGACTACATTCTAGTTATGTATTTGTGGGTTTGTCTTTTTTTTTTTTTAGAGGAGCTAAGTTTTATTTGTTTTGTCTGCCTGTACCTCTTCCCAACCCACTCCTAGCTCAATACAGAGTACATTGCCTAACATTCATCAACTATTTTTTGAAAGAGTAACTGAGCAGTTAAACTTTTTTAAGAATCTTCACACAACTGAATCTAGTAAAAACTCATGGCAATTCTTCAATTACTTACCTTTATAAACTTTCTCATACATGTACAAGTATAGATACACAGAGATATAACAATAACACCATATATCACCTTGAGTAATAAAAGTAAGCTATAGTATGTAATAATTATAAAACTTTATATGTAAGGAAAATATTTTATAAATTTAAATAAATTCCCAGGTGATAAGTAATAAATTTGGGAAGGCATATAAGGGAAATACTTGATTCTTCTATACTGCTGAAATATCACATTATAATGCTCTGTACTAAATTATCCCTTCCCTTGAATGATAGAAAATAGGAGTTGGCAGGGAAAATGAGTATATGGTTTAACAAGAGAATTTAGTCTTTCTCTTATTCCATCCATCCATCCATCCATCCATCCATCCATCCATCCATCCATCCATCCATCCATCCATCCATCCATCCATCCATCCATCCATCCATCCATCCATCCATCCATCCATCCATCCATCCATCCATCCACCATATAGCGATTTTGTTTAGTGATGTTGATAAAATGGGAATATGCAATTATAGCAAATGCTTTCATTAAAAAAGCATGTTCATTAACTGAGAGCAGAAAATTATCCCTTTAATAAACATAGCATTAGGGTTTTACTTCTATGCATACATATATATTTTTAAATACAAAGCACTTAGTTTCTATTTGAGTAGCTGCAATTGTTCTTTACTCTTTTTTCTTTCTTTTTTTTGAAGTACGTTTGTTTACATCCTTATGTTTTGGGAGTACAAACTCTCCCTCAAGTGTAGTCACTGTAGCATATACATCATTAAAGCACCCACAGTCCTCTACCATGATCAATTGACCTTTATTCTTAAAGGCTGAGCTACAATTCTTCAAATATCTTCTCAGAAGAACCACCTATTCTGATCTAAAATTTGTTTCTAGAGGTGAGTAGTCATATGCCAAATGACATGAAAAGTGAATTGTAAGATTTCCTGATTAAAGTTCTTAAAATTACTTCTAGACAAAGAGTGTTATACTAGTTTTTCTCTATAGAATTTTAGAATATGCAATTTAGAATATGCTAATACTTATAGCAGACTAAAGAACTGAAACACCAAGATGGGGAGAGGGAGCTGGGGTAAGAATAAGAGGGAAGGAAACAAAATGGATTCTGGTGGAATCTGTGAGTAATTTGATGATGGTTATATTACATGCTGTTAATACCTGAAGGGGTACCCAAATATTACCTCAATTAAAAATAAATACATAAATAAAATAAGATAAAATAAAAGATACAGCTTATTAATAAATTCCTTCTTTAATACAAAATTCCCCCCTCCTTAGGTTAACCATTTAAATACATTTAAGGAAAATCAGTGATTTCTTTAATGTTGCTAATTCTAAAAACCATCCAAAGCAACCTTGATGTCTTTGGTCAGGGCTTCACTGCTTTGTAGATCTGGAAGAGCTGTGAGCAGTACTACAGAGACTCTGCAGCAATAGGATCACTATATTTTTAAATAGTTAATCTATCAGTGGTCTCAGGTGTGGGCTTCAGTGTGGTTCTGTATAAGAAGTGGTGTTTATGCTAATATCAAATATACAAGGAAGGTATTTTAGGGATCCTAAAGTGTTCATATTTTAATATCAAGGTACAGGAAGTCCTCTTAGCTTGTATCTTTTCACATCAGTTCTCCTTTAAGTGGTGAAATATACATCACTACTTTTAAACGTAGTATAACTGCTTTGCCTGTACAGTTTGTTTTCTTTTTCATAATATAATTTAGGATTTTAAATATCTCAGTAGGCCTATAATCCAAAAACACACATATACTGAAGTAATGTCAAATATTGCTAATTCTAAAAGCTGCCCAAAGCAACCTTGATGTCTTTGGTCAGTGCCTCACTGTTTTGTGGATTTAGGGTAGCTGTGAGCAGTATTTGAAACAAATGAAAACTTAAAAAAAAAAGTATCTTAAAAATTCTAGAATTAGTCCAATTTCTCTAAATTATTTTATTTTACAGGAATTCAATTTGTGTATGTGTTTTTAAAAAAATATCCTAATTATAATCAGATAATGCTACATATCAAAATTTATTTTGTTTTCCTTTAGAGGAGGTCTTCCTTTTTAATAAAAAAAAATTAAATCAACCATTTAAAATGGGATTTCTGGGTGAATCCCTGGGATCACAATGATGTGATATATAATTAAATTAAAAAAAATGTTTAGAAAAAAATGAAATGGGATTTCTATATGTAAGCTACTTGTGGCAGAACACTGTTATACTAACTATAACAGAAGAAATTGAGGAATCTGTCCCTAAATGAGTTCTAAATTATGGAATCCAGTATTATTAATAGTTAACTGTTAGTAATTGCAGGGACTAAATTCATGTTTTAATTGTATCATATGGAGAATATATAGCTAAATAACTTTCAGATACATAGATGGAGAATGTACAATCCATATTCTTTCATGTCATCACATTTAGTGTTTATTGGGTTAATAACTTTCCTATTTTAAATGGGAAGATTTTTATATTTATATAAAGTATGTAGTTTTATAATATACATATAATATATATTTAATGATATATTTATACAGTAGGTGATATTCTTTTTCCACTAAACCAGGATATCCCAACATATAATCTCTAGTTATTAAACTTTAAAAAGGAACAAAGAAAAGTGAAACATGATTCATAGAAAACCAGTAAATGTTGCATTAATTCAAAAATTTAAGTAAGCAGTTATTAATACCTGTTGTGTGCTCTGAAGAGTTCAGGCATGAGAACAAACCTTGGAGGAAATGGCTGCTAAAGCCTTTATAAATGCAACAATTTAGCAACATGAGGAGAAATGGGAAGTTAATTTAGAATTAAGGAATTAAATAAGAAAATTATAAAGCTGAGGGATGGCATATCCTATAAAGAGTAAAGCAAAGAATATATCTGAACATCAGATTAATGATTAGCAGACAAATGAGTAGGAATGAAAAGACAGTGCTTTCTCAGGTACACACCCACATGGTAGCATGTACATGTATTTTTGATTTGCCCATCCTTCGTTCTAAGGAAGTACTCCTACAGAGCAGGGTAGCAGCTTGCAGCGTTCTACCCATGTAATTTGCCTCATTAAATAACTATTCAGTTGAACTGTAGAGCTCATTTAGGTTCTAGAGACTTTTTATACACCCTTGACTTCACTGTCTCTCATAGCATGACTTACTTCCTTCATGCCACTGGTTTTCTTGTTTAGGTTTTAGGTTTTCTTGCCTACAAAATTATAAAGTGAAAAAGATTCAGTTTTCAGGCATAAAATACACTGATAAACAGACTTTCTGATTATGTAGTGCAAAGCACCAATGCCTTATAATTTTAGGTTGTCCATAAAGATACCTGAATGCTCTAGGATTTCAAGATGTCAAGCAGATATTAGCTTATGGCATTATTTCTTTTATTGTACCTTTTTTTCCATCAAATTTGTTAAGTCCCATATTAATAACATATTGCAAATCTCCCATAATAATTTGTGTTAGTATGCAAAAGGTTTTATTAAATAACCAAACAGTAATATTTCATGGAAGTAGCACCTCATGCCTACTTCATTCATGAATCATCTTGTGATTCTCACACCCAGAAAAAAAAAACCTCCACATATAATTCACACTTATGAAAATTACCTTTACCATTTGTATCATAATTGTATACAGAAATAGCTTCTTTCCACTCCTTTGAAGGCAGAAACAATTTCTGAATATCAGTTATGCCCAGCAGAATGCTTTGAACACAATAAGTACTTGATATAGTTTTCTAAGAGTAAAATTACTGTTTTTACATTGTAGTTTCCTAAGACTTTATTTTAATTAATTATTTCTAATTGAGGTAATATTTGAATACTGACATTAGGTCTTACCACCACCAATCACCCACAGTCCACCATCATCTTCCATTGTGCTCCCTTCCCTCTTTGTGTCAAGTAAATTATTATGTCAATGACTATTAATGGAAAAAGTTAGAGAATGTGAAGAGGAATGGGTATATTATATAAAGTAATGAAAATATCTTGGCTTTTATTTCATAACATAAGTGTATTTTTACAAAATTGTCTTAATTTTCTTAGAGTACTCCTTTCTTCATTATTATGTACAAAGATGTCATCTCTTAATGGTGAAAATATTGGAGTTGTTCATTCAATACAGTATTCTAATCTTTCATCAGATGAAGCTTTGGAAATCAAGCATAATTCTGACAATCTTTTCCAAGAAGCTTAAGAGCTTAGGGAGAGCAGATAAAGTGCTCTCTTAGCATATGCAAAAAGCAACATAAATTAGAGTGTGGATAATAAAGTAACAAGTTAAAGAAAGTCCCTGTTTTTTACTACACTAATTTTAACAATTTATGGCAAAGAAATCACACTACTCACCATAAACTGAATTCATTTAAGAACAAAGTTTACATGTAAAAACAACTCCAAATAATTGAAGAGAAATGGTTAGTATTACCATTCTAAGTTGTTAAAGTGAAGAAAAAGGAAAAAGAGGATGGAGTTAATGGAACCCACAGGCTACTGATGTGGCAGTTTATCAAATGTAGCTGTAATGAAAGATAAATAATACAGGCAATTCACACTTCATGAAAGGATAAAAGTGTCAGTGTGTAGGTACCAGTTTTACTGCAGGCCATAATCAGCAAGTAAACGAAAGTGCAATGTCTAAAAAGTTTATAGCCTTCTATGAAGGCCTCGTCTTGTCAGGTATTGATTTAGGTATTCAGACGACTTCACTGGTATTAAACAAATTGAGTGTTTGTGAACTTAGAGGACATGTTCTATTTCTCCCAACAAAAGTTGCCTCAAGCTTAATGCTAAGTTATTTCCATCACTTAAATTTAAGGAAAAAGGAAGAAAATGCTGAAATGATATCTCACACAATTATTTTTTTTTTAAATAGAGGGCAATCCAAAGTGAACGTCTCGTACTCTCCACCTTCTCCACAAACATGGACACCATACTTCTTAGAAAGCTAGAAATAAGAACATAAAGAAAAAAAAATGAAATAGGAAACTTGAAGTAGTGAAATGCTCACTTAATTTATATTCTTTTGTCGTAAGAATATCTATGCAAGAAAATTTAATCCCAAGAGATTACAAGCAACATCTTAACTTCCTACTTCTGCTTAAAATGTATCGTCATTTGAAAAAATATTGTCATAACATTTTTAATAATCCCAAAACTCTTACAAAAGATGTAAGGTACAAATGTTTTTGTGCATAGAGAAAACTTAAAGGTGATTATAAATTTGAGAAATGACTTCCTTCTAGACTCAAAGGAAGGCTAAGGAGGAAAGGCAGTAAGTCATTGTGCAGTGAGTGAGAATATGTGCAACAAGTTTTACTTCCTCTATTTTTGTGAACTCTGTGGAAATTACAAAAAAGTATATTGTATTAGAGTATTTCTCAGAGATACAAGTTCAAGACTTTTCCTTGGGTTTGTGAACAAGAAGTTACAGACATGGTTATTTTGTTGAGATTTTATTGGTAGTAAAGTTCTAAGTATACTGAGAACTAGTATAATTTCAAAGCTGTAGACAAGTCTTAGAAAGGAGTAAGTCAACGAAAGCTTGGACATAGGCAATATCCAATTAAACTAGAAACTAAAAAACACTCCTCCAACCCCCCTGTATTAGATATCATCTATGCTATGTAAATGATCCAGATCTTGGAAGTGAAATATCTCTTATTTGGTTGATACATGGCTAGAATAAGTGCAGGGGAGCACTCTTACTGGTTACATCATAAAATCGTCCCGCTTCTGTGCCAAGGCTTTATCACTATGATTCCATCTGCTTTATTCTGAATTTCATAGCTTTCCTGTTTATAGCTGCCTCTAGACCAAGGTCCTCACCACTTAAAGGAAGAGTGACTCCATAATGTTATGTTATTGCCGGTCCTGAGACTGTGGTCTAACACTTAGTTTTACTTACACAGTCACATATTTGTCTGTTTATTTTTGTGGTTGTGTAGCATTCTGAATTCAATATGTTTCCACTTTTAACTATGGAACTTTTTATTTTAACTTAAGGAACTGAAATTTGGGTCTAGTAGAATTCTACTGCTGTCTACAAGGATCAGCAGTGATGACAACGACACTGTAAAGCCAAATAGTAAATTAGAGTGAGGGAAAGAAAACTAGGTGGTATTTTCTATAACAGTTCATCACAGCAATGTAAATTCATCACCACCACTTTGGGTCATGAAGATAAATCTCTACCATTTTGGGTCAGCAAGGCAGAATAATTACAGTTGATCTTTATAGAAGTAAATAACAGCAGCAGATAACTATATTAAACTAAACTGAATACCTGCTTTGTAACAAACGTGGGGATAAGGATTTCAAGGATGTTTCCTTGTTCTGTCAGTCAATGACTATTTTCTTTGATGATCATTCTCTGCAGATCTTTCTTCCACTAGCATTTTTCATTCTGGCAAATTTCCACCAGGTGGAAAGTCTTCTAACCTCACCTTTGGGATATTCTTTTTATGTAGGAGTATACCTTATCAATTATTAACTTCCTTTTATTAGAAAATGTTTTAGGCCAGGCATGATAGCTCATGCCTATAAGTGGCAGCCTAGGAAGCCGTGGCCGGGGCTAGGGATCACAGTTCAAGTTCCCCGGGGGCACGAAGCAAGACCTAGTTCCAAAAAAATATAGTTGGGTGTGGAGGTGTGCGCCTGCAATCCCAGCTACCTGGGAAGCTGAGGCTGGGGACTGCTTGAGTCTGTGGTCCCCGGGCAACATGAACCTGCAGTTTCTCAGGCAAAAATAGAGAGACCTAGTCTCAAAAATAAAACGTTTTATTGACATTTTGCATAATTTCTTTAATACACTGGGTATTTGTTGGCATGGTTGTATTCTACTAGTCTCTAGTAAAAAAGAATGTAACGTCCTATATTAAACCAACATTATCATTAAAAAATAACACTGCTAGTGCTAGAAAGTAAAAATTTTAGTGATATTTTAAAGTTCATGTAAAATATTTCCATAGTATCCATTTATTCAGTCAATTTTTCAGCTGATATTGCAATTTTTTTTGATTATTTCTCTTAGGCATCCAAGTTACTGAATTTTCTTATGCTTCTCAAACTCCCGCCACTTGATCCTAAGTTATAAATCTCCTTCATGGTTTTCTCTAAAATTTGTTTTTCTCTTATCAATTTACTCCCTGAAGAACACCACAGTTTCAACTCTCACCTTTTGCTACTCTCCTCTAGCTAATACTAATGTTATCATTACTAGCTAAACTTTATACCGTAAGATTAAGAGATATGAGCATTTTATTTAAACTCTAAAGTGAGGATAAAAAAGTCATAGGTTCTGAAACAGAAGCATAAATTCAAGATCTGGTATTTTCCAAGCAGGTGATTTTTGGAAAAATAACTTTAATTCTGAGCATGTCATTATCTGTAGAATGTAAATCTTAATCATAGCACCCTTATAGGTATCTTAAATGATTGAAATAAACATTGCATAAGAACCACTTACTAGATAGGCATTTAATAAGCACATAGTACATACTCAGTTTAATTATAAGATTAGGTAGGGCACAGATGCTAGTGAGACAGAGTGAAAACAGGATTGAGAGTAGTCTTTATCAAATAGACCAGAAACAATAAGTGCTGGAGAGACCCTGGAGAAAAAGGAATCCTGACACACCGATGGTGGAAATGTAGATTGGCCCAGCCACTATGAAAAGTCTGGTAGTAGTTTCTCAAAACACAAAAATGTATCTGCTGTAAGAGAGCCATCTACTCCTAAGTATCTAAACAAAAAAACACAAAAACACTAATAGGAATAGGAATAAGAATATTCCTATACTAAAGAATAAGGAAACTTGTACTCCCATGTTTATTATAGCATAATTTACATAACCAAGATATGGAAACCACCTAAATGTCCAAAAATAAACAAGTGGGTCATCAAGATATGGTACACAATGGAATTTAATGATCAAAAATATAAACTCATACCATTTGCAACAAAAGGGATGGAGCTGGAAGGGCTTATAATAAGTGAAATAAACCAGAAGGAGAAAGACAAACACCAGATGGTGTTATCAATATATGTGGAATATAGGAAAATTAAACAAAGGCTCAAAGACAAACTTTAAAACCAATTGAACACTGACCACTGATCTTAGGCTTCAAAGGTGGGGCAGGAGAATGGTAAGATAGGGAGAGAACACAATGGACTGTGGTGGAGGACAATTTGCTTCCACACTGAACTGTGGTAGAGGACAAAGTGCATCCAAGGTGGGAGGTTATGGTGACTATACCTGGGGTGGCAGGTATTGGGGTGGGGAGTGGGGGGTGGTATATTGTGTTATCAAAACACTAACAAAGATTCCCTTCCTTCCTCCCCCCTCCCTTCCTTTATTTTCTATAAAAAGGGGCACTGCCTAACTGGTTAAAAGATGTAGCTTTGGACAAAAACAACCGTTGGTTTAAACCTTGGCTCTGTTACTTTCTAGTTATGCAATATTATGTCTTACTAACTCTGAGCTCACACTGAGCTCAGATCTGTAAAATGGAGATGAAAATACTACCTGTTCATAAGGAGAATGGTTCTCAGGAGTAAAACCATATGAAAGGAAAGTCTAATGCACTCTCAGAACATATTATGTACTTGATAAAATGTCAGCTAATTTTATTTTACATTTATAGTGAATGTCATTTTGGCTCTATCTATGATGTAAGTTATTAGGGTATCTCTCCCTTTACTTGCCAGAGTCTACATTCCATGAAAAATTCTAAATCCTTGCTTATTGTATTCAGTATAGCAATTAGGATAGAATTGGGTTTAAAAGAAGTCTTTACAAATTGTTATGCCACACACAGCAGTAATTAAAATATGTATTTAAAAAATGTGAGGGACTTGTTTAAGTTAATATAATGGGACAGACACAAACTCTGGAGAACCTTCATCTTCCTCTTTAAATATAACATTCACTAGATACTCCTGCCAAGTCAAATTCCTTAAAAGCATTCCTTTAAGAACTTTATAGTTCTTCTCTAATATCTTCAGTTACCACTAATTGTTTAGGTAATTAAATCATCACTTCAACATTCAAAATCTTTCACCATGTGGTTTTGGGCTTTTTCAGTTTGATCTACTACTCAAAATAAAAGTTTCAACAATTCAGTCATTTGAAAATCCTATCTAATGTTAAAGCCTAGTATGGACATCCATTATCTCTGAAATAAATGAGAGTTTTCTTAACATTTACTTTTTCTCTTGGTAGAAAATTTTTTCTTTGAAATTCTATGGTACAAAGTTTTTACTTTCTTAGAGTACATTTTAATATACTTTGTAATTTATAATGATCATAATATCAAAACAACTGGTGAAATTCTCTTTCTCTTTTATTTTTAAGTGATACACAGCTGGTATTGTAAATTATATTTTTATCAAACTCAAAAGGAAGACAAATTAACACATATAGAACAACAAAGAGAAGAAAATATATTAACTACCACTACCTGGACCTAATTTCTTATGAAATGGAAGATAATTTAGGAAAGGAAGTCAGTATTTTGAAAAAGATGTCCTCTTTGATATGTTCTTCAGCAATCTTTAATGGGAAATTTGCATTCCACTTATTCTGAGTTAGCCCTTATTGCACCCTAACAGAATGATATATTCAATAAATCAAAATACATATTTGCTACCTTTGACAGAGATCATAAATCAGATTTTCTGATTCTACATGAACAATCCTGGGAAATGCAACCAAATCTATTTAATCACAATCTTTTATATAATATGGTTTCACTCTCCCATCTGGCATATAACCTCTACTTAGGCAATCTTAAGAAATCAAAGGATAACTACTGCTAGCAAAGATGGTGCACTGAATCCATGTACTTATACCCATCCTTTTCTAAAGCCTTTGTGGAAGGTATTTCCTAAAAAGGCATAAGTCACAGAGATGGACAACATAAACGAGAAAGTGAAAGAATCAACAATTTAACAGAATTAAGAATACTAAGTAGAAGCTAAAGGTGGAGAATGCTGAGGATCAACTCAGCTTACACAGTAGAATACCTCCTTCATCTTCAAGAGGGTAAGGAATTCATGGCTTCTAGTGCCACTGGAGAGGCACTAGAAGTGAAAGGGAAATGAAAAGAAGGGCTGATAAGTAGGATTTGTTTAACAACAATTGTTATTAAACAACAATCAGATTGTTTGATTCCTGCTAGGCTGGCAGCTGCCTCTCCTCTATCCTAGCAAAATATGAGGTTTACTTTTTGTAGAGAGTGACACAGAAGTACTGGTCTAGGAGAAATGAGATAAATTGAGGGCAGAGGCAGTATAATAAAAATAGAGGGATTCAGTTCATGTATACACATAAGATTCTGAGACTTCAAGCTCAGTTCCTCTGTTCAGTTCCCAGAAAACCAAAACCAAAACAAACTGTGGCATACTTTTTTTATATAAGACAGAAAGTTGGAGAAGTCTTTTCTTTGGAAACTGACCAGGTCAGATTAAATGACTACCTATACTCTCTATAGTGAAACTTGAGGTGACAAAGCATCACAAAATCAGTGCTTAAACAAAAAAATTTAGATCCCTACTTTTAAAAAGGATTACAGCATCAAAAATTACCAGAAACATCTTTAAAATGAAAGAGACCAAAGCAAACAATGGAGAAAATAGACTATGGGTGCACAAGAGAACAAAAAAGGACAACAAAACAAAGAAGGATACAGTATTAAAACTTAAAAAAAAAAGAAAACAACAAAAATGAGCACTTATGTTAAAAATACGATAAAACTCAATTGATCTTTATTTGGTGGTGGGCATGGTATAAAGATAAACAGTTGTGGAATCTTGTATCTATAATACCCAAACATGTATGATGAAAACCAACCTTACCTTAATAAAGGTAACTAAAAAGGAAAAAAGAGAAGGTATTAAGGTAAAATTAAGAAACTCTGCCAGAAAGGCAACAATGAACAAGAGAAAAAGGTTAGAAATTAAAGGAACACCTAAATAATAGGAATTTCAGAAAATAAAAGCAGAGGGGCGGTAAAAATGCTAGTGAAACAATGTAAGAAAATTTCCCAGAAATAAAATTTTCCAACTAACATCCTACTTATCCTAGCATATTGGATAAAAATTACATACCTAATACATAACATCTAAATTTTACAATTTCTGGGGTAAAAGAAATATAAACTTGCAGAGAGATAAGAGAGAAATAAATAATGTCACATATTAACTGTCAGGATTCAGAATGACTGTGGGCTCTCAATAGCATACTAAGTTACAAGTAAATGAAAACAGCAACATCAATATTCAGAAGGATAATTACTCCAAATACAGAATTCTATGACCTGCTAAAGAATCAATAAAATGTAATAATCTCAAAAACTATAACTCCCATGAACACTTTCTTAAAATCTTCTAACCAATATGATTCACAAAAATGACAATAAAGAAAGGTGTCTTACTGGATCCAGGAAACAACAGTTTTATAGAAGGACAATAAAGGGAACCCCAGGATTATAAGGAGGTGCTAGCATCACAGAAGGAATGATACACAAGGTCAGAAGGGAAAGACTTCTTTAGGAGGAGGAAACTGACCAACTAGTTATATATCTGAATATCTGGTTAAGAGATTAGAAAGCCAGCAGTAAGCATAGTATTGAATTAGTATTAAGTATATTGTGTGCTAAAAATATATAAATAAATCATATAGCTATTAAATCAAGCTGTATAGTAAAGGGAATATTTGTTCTTTGGAGTTTATTATCTAATGCAGCTGTGTCCTGAATTTTCATAATTACCATAATGTAAACAGTGAATATTGATTCAGCTACAAAATGGTTACAAAATAGCCATATGGGAAGAAGGAAAGGAGTATATATATGCAAAGGGAACAGATAGAGCAAAACTTGCTTCTTCTAGAGTGGGAAGTCAATAAGTAACATTAAAATGGGGGAAAATAATGAATTAGTAATGCAAATATGTCATTTAAAGACATGGACATAAATGTAAGAAATGAGAGGAGAGAAAGACTCAGAAGGCTGTTTCTGTACCAAAGTTTGAAGAACCATCTGAGAACACTAACTTTGACAAGCCAATGTTCATATGAAAATGTCTCAAATATTTGCCAAAATAGCTCAAAGCTAGAAATACTCCTAATAAATACTTCAAAAGCAGTTCTAAATTTCAAAAGTTGATGTATATTTTATATTAAAATTCATCATTTTAAAACATTAATAAAATATTCCTAATGGGAAAACACAAAAGATAAAATAATTTTAGAATCCATTATTTACATTTTTATTATTATTATTATTTTCTTACAACTGTACTTATAACTGATCCGAACCACAGGGGAACACCTCCCACTTCCCTCTCTCCCCCCAAGTCCAGGGCCCCCAGACCCAAAGGCCCCCAGACCCAGTGGTGTAGTACCCCTGCCAATGGCCTAAAGCTGCTCACAGCAGGGGCATGCTGGAGAAGAACCCCTCCAGGACACTGGACTTGCAAGGGGATGCTCCAGCCCTAGTATCCAATCTGACTGAGACTAGGGTTTCATCAGAGAGGCATGATCTCATCCATCTCCCCCTCCCACCCTCCACTGTTTACTTATCAGATGATGATTTTAAGAACCTGAAAAAATTTAAAAAGCAATGGCTAATTCATACTATGTACAAAACTTAAATGTTGGTTTATTTTGAGCCAGAAACTTCATTCTAACTTAGGAATCCTTAAATTCCTAAGAATTTATCTAAAAAAAAGATCAGAAATGTCCTGGAGATTTATTAAGAAAGATGATGATCATAATATTTTAAAAATAATTTTAAAATAACATTGAAAACAATTTAGAAATATATATTTCCAACAAGAGATGATTCGTTAAATTTATTATAACAAATTCATAAGTATCAAATAAGTAACAAATTCAGGCTTATATGTAGAATATGTCAGATGTAAGAAAAGATGGACTCTATACACCCATTGTTTAATGTATTTTCAAAATATATTTAGTTATATGGAAAATAAATTAACACATAAGTAGGTAAAACTAGAATACAAACTATATATAGTTTAGGCCAATTGTAGAAACAAAATACGTAAAGGTAATTGCATGAACTTGTATGAAAAATAAACAAGGAAGTGAACAATTATGCAAAACACCAACCTGTGTGCTATCAGCACGATGAAGCTGAGAGACTACACTTATTATTTGTTTTCTTATACTTTATTACATCTGAAATGTTCAGCAATAGGCACAGTTTCTGTTTTTAAAAAATTCTCATTTATCTCTATTCCTTAGTCCTGTGATTTTAGTCACAGATATTTATAATTTTCATCTTTTGTGCTATTGCAAATGTATCATTTTGTACTTATATTTTAAATTTATCTTTTTCATTCATCACTTTGCTGTTATATATACATTGATATGTTTTTCTAACTGCAGACCTGTATCACATTTTAATTCTCAGTTCTTCCAGGAATGAATATTCATATCGCCACAGCAGTTCCAAAAATGTCAAAAATAGCCCTACAGAGACTATTCTTTTTCATATTCCTTTAGGGACTGATAAAGGATAAAGATTTTAATCTGGGTAATATTAACCTCTAGAATGGTAGTGCCACTCTATTTTATTAGAAGGGTTCTATAAATCCCTATTTTTATACAAATGACATTTAACTTTTTCACTTTGTTAATCTGGTTTATAGTAACATCTCTGTTGCTAAAGGTAGGTTTCTTTGATTACTAAATCAATCTGAGCATCCCTTCATAGAATTGGAGACTTTTTTTTTCTGTACAATGGTTCTTTATATTTGTCATCATTTTTCTTTTAGGATTGTCTTAGATGTTGATATAAGCCAGCTATCAAACCTTTGAGAATTTTAAATATTACTTCAATTATAGTACATACAGTTTTCTGTGAATTTTGTAAAGCAGGAAATTTTCAGAATTTTTCTGTAGTAATAATGAATTTTAGTCATAATAGTAAATATTGCTAACATTAATTGATCACTTAGAAAGTGCCAGATACTGAATTATGCATACTATATCCATTTCATTGTTGTTACTTCTATTTTATACTTGAAAAGTAATTAGATTGAAATTTCAGGTAACCAATAGTGAGGATTCACACCTGGGTACCTGAATGAACATATTCTGCTAATTGTTCCAGAATGCCTCTTACTCCAGGCAATCTGAAAGAAATATGTAAAGGACTCTTGCTCCAAAGTATTATCATTTCTCTACCACTATGCCATCAACCTCTGGAGTTCTTCTAATTAAATATTAATTTTTGCAAGGGAAATCATTATAATATGCAAAATTCCCTTAATTAAAAATATTAACTCTTGGATATAGTAATATAATAAAGCATTAAAATGTTAGCTAAATTGACTTATTACAATTAACAAATCATACCCAATCTCATTACTAAAGGGGTACATAAGAGGTGGCTCAGGAACTATGAGGAGCACAAGATCACCTCCTTTTTACCTAACTCCTTTCACACACACTATTACAAACTAAAAAATTTTCTGTTTTCTTTCCTCTTGGATTTTTAACTATTCATGAGAGTTATGTCAACAAATTGAAAAAAATGAATATATGGCTGATCTTTTATCTTGCTTAATGAGATTAATAACATTATTCATAAAGATCAGGAGATAGAGGGATTCCTTAAAATCTGATTTGTCACAGACAATGATGCAGAAGATAGAGTCCTAGATAATAAGTTTAAAAAATACCTCCTAATGCTGAGGGGAGATAGAGTTTGACAGATGACTTATTCCACTTTTATTTAGAATCATTGTGTTTTAGGTGTACACTTTTAGAGAAATCTAGAAAGGCAGGGGATAGAATGTGTTGTTAGCACTGTCAACTAGAGAATGACATTCTTCTAACTATGTTACAATTACTTACTGCTTTTTTAGTGGTCAAATTCTTGGTAGTTCTGAACTAAAATTTCTTTGAGTGAGAAAAGGGTACACACATTTTTAACAAGGTCTCTGGGTCTGAAAAGGCTATGGTGAATATAAACTGCTCAGGAATGAGGACGTTATTTAATTCAGCATGCATACTTAGTGATAACCACGACACCTGTCACATAACAGGGCAAGTATCAAATAATTTAAAGATTATAGCAATGAATACATAGAGAAATGAACAAACTGAAATGAAAGAACCTAGTGCCATTGACAAAAACCTGGCAAGATTTTTGGCACTCACATTTGAGCTCAATAGGAGGAGGGGTAGCAGACAATATACATATAAAGAGATAAGAAATAAGCTAATTTAGAGAAGTCTGTTTCAGCCAGGATAGTCAGGGAGAGCTTCTCTGAGGAGGCAGCATTTGAGCTGTCAGTTAAATTATAAGAAAGCATTAGCTATGTGACATTCTGAAGAAAAAAATATTTCAGGCAGAGGAATGTCTTAAGGAAAAATAAGGGTAAATACAGAAAGGGTTTAGGTATTAAAGGGGTTTATGTGTGAGTGACATATAAACTGGGAGAGAAGAAGCCTGAAAAGATTGGTAGGATGCTGATCATATAGACATATATTATGCTCTCTAGGAGTTTGGATGTTATTCTAATTGCAATGAGACACCATTTAAATTTTAAAGAAAGTCATGATATGATTTGATTTACACTTTAAAACAAATCATTGTCATATGTATGAATAATGGATCACAGCAGGGCAGTGGTAGAAATAAGAAGACCGTTAGGGTTGATGCTGTATTCCAGACAAGTGATGATTATGGCCTGGTGGTAGTAGCAGAAGTTATAGCAGAGGTAGTGAGAAGTGTGTAGATTTAGTACATATTCTAGAGAGAGAATAGACAAGATCATGTTAATGGATTGGACATAGTAGGTGAGGGAAAGAGGAGCCTAAAGAACTGGGATTTTAGCCTGTAGGCAGTGGGGACTCATTTAAGGGTTTGAGGTGAATGAGTGACACAATTACAGTAGAATATATTAGAACAATTATCTTGAGGCAGTAATAAGCAAAATGAAATCTTTGGGAAATAAAATGGGAAAGGCAAATTTGGAGGTGTCAGTAATACTCTAGGCCTGAAGTGACAGGCACCTGAATTAAGGTGATGACAAAGGGAATGGCAAAAAGTGATGGGTATAAAGGCTGGAGTCAAGTTTGTAGAGATTTAATTTGTGGTGCCCTTTGGGCACCAGAGCTTAGTCGAGAAATTGGGGTTAGAAAGATTTGATAGTCATCAGAATACAGTTGGCAATTAAAGCCCTGTGAATGACTGAGTTGGTAGAATGAAAATGGAGCCTGGACTAGGAACTAACAAAAGAAATTGAGTGACCAGAACAAAAGGCGAAAAACTAAGAAAATATGAGATTAGGAATACTGATAGAAGCATTTCAAAAAGGATTGTTTAGAAGAGACACACAACTGAATGGGAAAAATTTTTGCTCTCCATACAAGCGATAAGGGTCTGATATCAAAGAACTACAAAGAACTCAGACACCTTAACAAAAACAAAGCAAAAAGTCCAGTCAGAAAATGGGGCAAAGAGCTAAAAAGATACTTCTCCAAAGAGGAAATACAAATGGCCAATAGGCATATGAAAAAATGCTCAATATCACTAAGAGTCAGGGAAATGCAAATCCAAACCACAATGAAATACCAGCGCTCACTAGTAATAATGGCATATTAAAAAAAATGGGCAACAAGAAGTGCTGGCATGAGAGAGAAAGGAGAGAGAGGAACACTTTTACACTGCAGGTGGGAATGCAAACTGTCCAGCCACTATGGAAAACTATGTGGGAGGACCCTCAAACTACTGAAAATGGGACTACCATTTGATCTAGCAATTCCACTTCTGGGAATCTACCCAAAAGACACCATAACTCTACTTCAAAAAAACACCTGTACTCATATGCTTATTGCATCTCTATTCACAATAGCAAGGATACAGAAAGAACCCAAATGCCCCAAAACAGAGGAATGGATTAGAAAGTTGTGGTATATTTACACAATGGAATATTATTCCCCAATCAAAAAAGACAAATTTGATGCATTTGTGATAACGTGGATGAACCTAGAAGGAATCATACTAGTGGAAATAAACCAGAAATTAAAAAAAAAAAGAGAGAAATACTGGATGATCCCACCTATATGTGGGATAAAAACAAACAAACAAAGCAAACAAACAAAAGGACAAGTAAAACTTAAAACTAACAAACTGTCAGCAGACTGAAGCACAGAGTAAGGGAAGGGGGGGTAAAATTGGAGGGATGGACACAAGAGATTAAGATAATGGTTTATGGTGGTAGGAGTACTTCGAGGCATACAATGATGATGTAAAAATATATATATAAATGTACAATCAAATAAAAAGTAAAAACAAACAATAACGAAAAAGAATGTTTCTAACTGTTAAATAAGGTAAGATGTGTTCATTGAGTTTGGAGATCATAGGTTATAGTGGTCAGAGCTGGTTAATTAGAGACAAAAGGAGAAGCCAGATTGTAGCTAAAGCATCTGAAACATGAAGTACTGACATGAATACAGATAAAACTTCTGAAATGTTTGGTTTTAAAGCAAAGAAGAAAGAGAAGAGGTTTAAGAAACAACTAGAGTGAGAGGAAGGAGACGAGGGTAGGAGAAATGGTGGTATACTTCAATACTAATGTGAAAGAGACAATTAAGAGAGAATGAAGACAGTGGAGGGGTTGACTGCAAGATCTCTAAACGGACTATAGATAGGATACAGAACACAGGTGGATTAGCTACATACAGAAAAGCAGGGATGGGAATGGGCACAGGTAAATTAGTAGAGGTGGTGTTTGGTGGTAGGTTTTTTTTTTTTTTTTTTTTTTTAGCATAATGACCTCTATTTTTGCTATAAAGGAAGACACACTTTGTATATACACAATGTGAGGGGAAAGGTGAAAGAAATGAAATTAGAGAAGGAATGGGAAAGCCATTATGTGGAATAGGCAGATAATTTTCCTAGAGAATCATAAAACTACCAGAAATGTTGAAGAACCTGCTGAATGAAGTGATTTTTGCATTTTTGTGCTTAAACACCCTATGATGATACCCAGGATAATTCATAACCAACATTCTGGCAATCCCAAAACCATGTCTTTTCTAGAAATAATCTTCACATGTTTGAAATCTGAACTCATAACTTCAAATTCTAAAATAGCTTACAAAAAGTTTCTGATCAAAGTCACTATCTCTCATTTCTGAAATTTTCTTTCCTTGATTCCCAAACATTTAATTTCATTATTTATCTACACTGTTTTGGCAGAAGAGAAGTTTAGTCTGTGGGGAGTGAATGGATATATTAGGACAAAAAACAACCTGTTGTAAGAAACCAGGGGAGGGGAGGGCACAACTGACTGAGATCATTCACAGGCAATAAGGTAATATATATATATATATATATATATGTATATATATATATGTGTGTGTGTGTGTGTGTGTGTGTATACAATCAATAAAAAAAATAAAGCTTAAAAAAAAACCAAAAAACCTCTTGTGAGAAGAGCCTGATCATAGGAGCATAGAAAACAAGCATGTTTCATATATTGATTTAAGTCAATGACAGCAAATTAGTTTGGCAACAAATATTGTTATATAATCATTTCATTTTAATTTTCGCCTTTGCTGTTTGCTTGGCACATATTAGGTGCTCAGTAACACTTAACGTAATGAGTTAATATTTCAAGGCAATTTAAGCATTTGGGAATATTGATAAATCACAGAATAACTAAATACAAGTAATTCAGAAAATTTGAGACCCATAAAACTAGTGAAGAGTATAACTGAACAGTTCATATTATAGCAGTGTATCTGACAATGTACAGATCGTACAGATCAATATTAATAAAGTAACAGCGCGGGAGGGGAAAATGACAACTTACTAGGGGAGTCCAGCTCTTTTTCAGAAGTAGCCTCTTTTCTTTTTCCATCACAATTGTGGAAAAAATAACACTATTCTTTATATTAACACTATAACGACACTATTATAGGTCATGAATCTCTACGTAACTAACCATTACATTTTCCCCCAAACTCTAGGAAATGCCAGAACAGTTAATTATACAAGAGTGAAAATGATGAAAACTTTCTTCAGTATTTAGAACATATTTAGGATTTGACAATAAGTATTGAACACTTAAAATGTGAAATCTTGAGATGATTTCTTTAACGCAACTAAAATTCATTTTCTAATGGCTAAAGAGCAGAGATTAGATTAGATAATATATAAATGAAGTTTTACTCATGTTTCTGATGAAAAAGTATCTGATCATGGAGATTCTCAGACACTTTAGAGGCAAACAATATTTTAATACCATAGCGTCCATCTTAATGAAAATAAACTTTTTGACTGGAGAATTTTTCTTTGAGTATAGCTTTTATTCAGGTCCACAAGGTGGCAATGATTCTCATATTTTTATATCCATTAAAAGTTTATTTAGGTATATTTTTATATCCATTAAAAGTTTAATTTTTTTTCTGAAAAATCATGAATGTATCTGTTTTTTGACATTAAAGTTAACTTCATAAATCATATTATAACAAAGCTTCCCCCCCACCTTTAAATGACTGTAATTTGAGATAGTACAAATTCTTACCTCTAAGAGATAAGGTTCCATCTGATCCAAGGTTTTTCCAAGATGTTTATCAGGATCTAAGCCTGCCAAGAAAGGTTAAATTTTATAGACAACAAACAGATTGGAAATTTAAAGACACAGTCACCTCCCCATTACCTAGGAAACCCATACATGTATATTTTAAATTGCTTTGGTCCTAAAGTAAAATGTAGTTTGCTAGTATTTATTTTCCTATTTCCCCTGGGTTCTTGAAATATATGTTCCATTCCAATTCATCTCAATTGCACTGTATCAACTACTAGATGTATTGTTTCCATTTCTTTTCCTTTTGGCGGAATTATAATTAGGATAGAAAGCAAATATCATTTCAAAGATATGAAATTGAAATCCCTGGTGTTTTAATTATTATAACTTCTTTTTTTTTTTTTTACTTGATAACAGCAAAATTCTTCTCATTAATTTATTAAAGATATCTTCAAGTTTCTTATTTAGAGAATAAAAGTAGAAAACAGAAGAGTGGTAGATTATTAGGCCTACTATTAATTCATTAATAGTAGCATTTAGACACAGATAATGATTTCTAAGTAACATTAGTGTCAATTCTGAAAAATCATTATTGTATTAATAGTAGGTCATAATCTTTGATAGAGATGTTGAACTGCTACAACAATGAAGTTTATATGGGTGATGGGATATGGATAGACAAAGTTTATGGACCTAAACAATTAATTCAAATTTTAAACTTTAAGAAAGATTTTCAAATATCTTCCCAAAACATAACAAAACGATTTCAGAATAGCAACAATTTCAAAACTATAAAACAGTTAAAATAATATAATTGAATTCTTTTCTTTCAGAGTTAATGAAATATCAATATGGGTAAGTTGTCATAGTTTAGTAATGGGGCCTGTGTTACATTTAGAAAAGGGTGGCAGATGCTTAATTCATGATTTGATGTTTTGACATTTCATACAGGGCAGACCAATCAATAACAACATTTCACAAACACAAAACATCAGATGTTCTCAATGGACATACTAAAACAAAGGAAAGGTAGAACCTGGGAAACAAACACATTTGATGCTATAAACTAATAGTAGGTTATATCTGGTGATTTTGGTAATGGCATTGGTTTCTTTGAAATGGGCAATGATTTAGGAGATTTTCTGGTACCAGTTAAATAGACTAATTTTTTGCCCCAAAATGCCTGTTTTAATAATGAAAATGCTTATAAAGATTTAACATAATAGTCTAGATATTCAGAATAGGCCTTTTTACATTAAATGAACACTACATAATACATATTTGTGTCAGGCTGAAAGTTCCACTGAACCTGATGGTAATGACTACTTGAGTCCTCTCTCCTGCTGGCTTGCTGGCTATTCTATCTTTGCTTTGCTTTTTCTGTTTATTAGAAATGAACACATAACTGGGAACCTCATGATCCCCATCCACATGACATGCATTTCAGATTGTTTTATATATTTTCATGGACAAAGTCTAGCGATCCCTAGTAGTTCAAACTATTGTCCTTCAAAAATCAATGGTTTGAGATCATCTGATTTTTGAGATTTTTAAAAAAATGGTTGATGATATTATATATAGGATGAAATGAATCAGGAATGATATTATATATAGAATGAAATGAATAAGATTATCCTACTTCAGAATATATTCAGATATGGAACTATTCACAAGAAATTATTTATTGCATAGAACACTGATGATACCATAAATATTAAACTACAGGCAAATGAAAACTTTGTAACTTATTTTTATAAATATAATGATTGAATTTTTAATTTTCTTACACTTCTACATATTTTTCACAAGTTTCTTCATTTAGAAACATCCTAGCATTGTATGTTATTTATAATGTTATATTTATAACATATACTAATTTCTCTAAATGGAATAAGACAATTATTAAAATAATTTTAAAACAATGATCTGGACAAACATCACATTACATGAAAAACTGTAAATTTATCTATAATAATAAAGCTCAAAGATGTTAGTATTGTATTTCACATATTGTTCTTTTGTTATTTTCCAACTAGATGGTATGTGTGGAGATTGTGATATTCAAAATTTCTCATAATTAAGAATGAAGGTAAGGTTAAGATTAGCATCAATAAAAATTTATATACTTATCATTGGACTTAAATCTATTCTTTAAATGGTTTAGAAAGAAACATTTTAAACAACAAAGGCAAAGTTTAAGTTAAATTTTAACACAAAGCATAGTCAACATAAATAACTTCTCAGTTTAATTTACTTGTTTTATCACAGCATCCTCTTACATTTCTAAGTGCAGCTAAAGAATGATGTTAATATAACAATATATTTGGTCTCAAATAATCTATTACATAGAATTTTAAAGTGTAAGAATATATAACAATAATTCAGTAATTTTAAGATTCATCTTACCTATTCATTCTCGTTCAAATTTTTAAGCAGTGGCCACTAATCGGTAAATGCAGTAAATTCAAAAGGCATAATCTCTTTCTTTAATAAAACCAGTATCCAGACCCAATATAATTTCAGTGTTATTTGAAAATCTCTTTCCCAATCTTTCTAATGTTGCAATTTTCATTTTATTTTATTTAAACGACATTACTTTTAAATGCTCTGAGGGACTGTGAAAAGCCTATGAAAAAGTGACAGCGGTTCATAGGTTTTTCCTATGCAATTCGACTTTTTAAAGCTTCAATTAATCCTAGTCTTCGAGAAAACATTTTACTTTGGATTAATTCAATTTTGGTGTCTCTTTTCTAGAGGAGCTAGGTCATTAAAGGACACAAACTACGTTTCACTGACATCCTCAGGGTCTCCTCAATTTACCTGTGAGTTGGTCAGCTGTGGAATATGAATTTCAGTTTATCTATTTCCCCCATGGAAACCTTTATTATCATTGAGATGGTCACATTTATTAATGGTGATACAAATATCAAGACCAAGAAATATCAACATTGAAAAAAGATGATTACAATCCACAGGACTCAGTATGATTTTGTATTTATAATACACTTTAACTTGACTGCATACATACTTTACCTTAAGTTCCTAAGAAAAAATTTCGCCTAAGTATATGAAAAATCTGCTGTAAATTTTGACATCTAACCATTTAATCACATCTTATAGACATTCCTTAATGGAAGCTTGGGTGGATGAATAAACCCACAACAAGACCTAGGCACTGGATAACTCCATGCAGAATTAAGAAATTAATTAAGAGGAAGAACCATAATTTGCCGAGCAGACATCTATTTTACTTTACTTGCATGTATCAATGGGAAGCAATTACAATTCAATTAAAATATTCAATTTTATTACTTTACCGACTGACCTTGAAGTTAATGGCTGTTTTATTTAATTGCATATCTATGAATAAATGTTAACCCTACAATGTTATGCCCCATTATTTTCAATGCATTTTTCAACTTCTCAAGTGAATTATATCAGTCAATTTATTATCTACTGTCATGAAAGCAAGTGGAGGTTTATTTCTTCACGACAGGCCAATATATGATATAAGCAAAACATCACAAAATGTTTGATAATGCTTCTTTCAACAGAGAGAAATAAAATGAATTGTGTTCTCATCTCAATTTTTGTGCCTTACACTTTTATTGTAAAATCAGTAATGATATTAGAAAAGGTATAATCACTCTGAAAGCAATTTCCAGTCTGCCTATAAGTCTTGATAAATTCAATGCATAGAGAACTAGAGCATCCCGTGTATCTTCAAAAGTTAAATATACATTGGCAGACACACACAGCCCTAATCATTCTCTCTCTACCATTTCATTGGTCATGAGAACAAGTAGGTTTATTTAAAAAACTCTGATGGTTTTGTTTGTAAAGATTATTATTATTATTATTATTATTTGGTTGTTGAACACACTGGGCATTATAGAAATTGAATGACTAAATTTGTGCTAAAAATTAAATAGGAGAGATTGACTGTGTGATCTCTGAAGTAAAACTGAGCTTACATATCTCAAAAGTTCTTGGGGAAGGGTCTTATTTCAACCTCCAGGTTTCCATTTCTACACAATTAAATCTTACTTATGTTAGAGGTAGTGTTAGAACTCATCTCAATATGTAACTTCTTCTGAAATCTATGAACTAGTATTTTACTTCAGTGTAAGAAAGATAAAAGCGACTCATTTTTTGATTCACTTTTAAAATCCATGGCATGCTTCCTTTTTCCTTCCTTCCTTCCTTCCTTCCTTCCTTCCTTCCTTCCTTCCTTCCTTCCTTCCTTCCTTCCTTCCTTCCTTCCTCCCTCCCTCCCTC